>JAGDQP010057402.1:0-12753 GCA_022664845.1 Lepisma saccharinum | reverse complement strand
GGGGGTTTGAAGGGATTCTGAGTTCAATTCTGAGTTTAGAGGAAAAATAATAGTTTATCACATGACTCACAACGCTTCAGATTATACTTCTTATCTAGAAAGCATTCAAAGCAATATAGATTTACTAAAGAATTTAAAAAATGCACATCATATAAATATTTAGTGAACGTCTTGCATAACGAGCGTATAGTTTGTGCTAAAAAGCACAATCTATAGCATATTCCAAGTGACGTAACACGCAATTTAGCCAATGAGGATTAAAGCACGGGAATGAGCTGCCTATTATAATATAAAATAACTAATGCTGCTACCAATGACCTCATTCTAAAATCAATACTTTTTGTTCAGTACCAACGCAAGCTTTAACGCTTGTTATCGCTGTGCAATCCGGTTTTTAAATTGTATCTTAATTCCTGCAAATAACTAAACATTATTTACAGAAAGCACTATCATATACACAGTACGGAACACTATTATATAAATAACTACAAATAAGACTACATCAAAAACACACCCGCACACGTCTGAAAATTTGGTTTACATTGGATTAGACTGGAAATGGAAAACGACGTTAAATGTTTGCTGTGCCTATCTTCCAAAACTAACCATTCATTCCAATATCGTTACGTGGAGCTCATAGCTACTATTCTCTACGTCCACCTCTTTGAAGCAACACTTCTGGCGTCATGTTACTGTTTCTTGCGTTGAACGTGATGTGAATCACGTACAATTAAAATAAATCTAATCTTACTTAATTTATCCTATTTCCGATATGTATGAAAATGTTGAAAATGGGTAGAACAAAAAGAGTCTAACCTGACTTTCTAACGTATGTTCTTGAAATATTGAGAATGGAAACGAAAGCAAAATGTAATTGTTGATAAGTGGAAAGATAGAAAAAAATATTGTTGTGTAGCGAAACCAAGACAAAAAATACGCTATCACTGGCCAACCGGCCACCGGTTTTCACAGTGCCTTAAAAGTAGTTTAACAGATCACCTATAAATGGGAGTGCAAGGAACGCGGACAGGTCATGAACATTATTTCCTCAAGAGCGTCCACTACTCATTACCATAAATATCAAGTTCTACGTAACGATACTGGAGTAATCGGCTAGTATCGAAATATGGACGCCAAAGCAAATAAATATTTAACCTCGATTGCCGACTACCAGCCTAATCCACTATGGGCCATATTTTCAGTTCTTAACGTTTTATATATATGTTAACATTGTGTGATCATTTCCTCGTTTATGCCTCTTAATTCTTGAGTTATACAGGTAGCGAACTGTGTAAGTAAATAATATTTAGGTTATTGGCAAGTATTAAAACATAAATAAAAAACAGGCCACACAGCGATAGTAAGCGTAAAGAACTGAAAATTAGGTCTATATTGGTTTAGACTGGAAGTGGACAATCGAGGTTAACTACCCTTGGCTCGATGACTTCATATATTCATTAAATTTTTAATGGCTCCGATCAGTCCAGTATCACTTTGACAGAGGTCAGTGAATGAAACAAACAAAATGCAGATTTTTTTTACGAATTAATTAACCGGCTCCAACGCCATCTTGTTCCAATTTCGCGTGTTCCCAGTGTAAATATAATGATGAAACAGGACTTTCTCTACGCTTTAAATTAACAATTAAGTACGTCATCAGTTGAGCACAGGGATTATTGAAAACTAGGATGTATATAAATAAACCAGGGCTGAGGGAGCTGGGCGGCGTATCATCGGTTAGGGTTAGGCATACCCGAAAGTGCTGTTAACATTCTATTCCACCTGTAAAATTTCCAAATCCCTCTGCTGATGATTGCAGGTTCGAGAGATCGTCAACCAAACTACATTTTGACGCAGAGGTAGAGTGGTTCAGCGATAAGACGTTGGCTCACTAAATGAGACACCCGGGTTCGAATCCCGGCGGGCAGTAGAATTTTTCTTCTCTTTTTTCTTTCAAAATATATTTTTATATGTTCATACGTGTTATTAATAATTGCTTTCTTGCATTTTTCATACATTATCTTAAATTAGTAACCATGAGAACGTGGGGGTTAGGTAAGATTAGGTGCGGTCATATATCTTTACATGTTCCACTCTGAGAACCGATAAATTAGTACTTAAAAAAATTGCAAACAAAATATGCACGAAAACCTATTTAACACATTTTTCTGTTACTCGCTTGAAATGTTTGTTTTCTTCATATAAAAATAAACAAAGACTTAACTAGGCTTTTCGTTTGAAGTAGTTAATTTTTGTTGGATGTTGATAAGAAAAACTATTATGAGGTAGTTTTTGTCACTTAGCTCTTGTTTCTCTTCATCATTATGTCCGTAGCCATCATTCGTCCGTCTTGTCATCTCTTTGCATTTCGCTGAAAGGTTTATGCTATTGACCTCTCTGTGAAACAATACTGGATTGCTCGATATCATTCAAATTTTAATGAGTATATGTAACCAGGGAGCAGAGGGGTCATTTAATCTCGATACTCCACTTCCACTCTGGTCCAATTTGGACCAATTTTTAAAATTCTATCTAAGTTTTTGTTATCAATGTGCGACCCACTTCTTAATTCATATTTTAATTCTTGCAAATAACGTGAGAATTATTTACAGTTATACGTTAAAAGTATGGAATGATATTATTTTATTCAACCTTCGTATATGCAAGCTAAAAAGTTGGCATTCGTCATATTGTACATAAAGGGGGCTTCAAATGACAGACCCCGGTCCAGATCTGGACCCTTTCTCATAGAACTCCACAACTTGATTCGACATCAAGACTCAAAGAAAGAAAACTAATTTTAGTAAAAGCACGGTATTCAGGAGAAACTATTAAATGCAGCACAAAAAATACAGGAATGTGTATGATTATTCTAAGTACGATTTATATATTTCATGCATAGTGCTCGACAGTTGACAGAGCGTACATTTGAAATGAACCCTTCTCTGTTGCCCCTTTCATCTTGTTTCGAACTTCAAAAAAGCATAGAAATGTAATTTGGATTAATGTTAACATAAGCCGTATTCACATTTTAATGATTTATTTATTGATTGATTTGTTTACTAGACTATTTTCACTTCTGTTGGTGTGGGGTGACTAAAATATGTTGACTACATTGATAATCGTACTGCTATTACTACTATAACTACAGCAGCAACAACTACAACAACAGCTACTACTACTACTACTACAAATAGTGCTTCCTCTTATCATGTTAAAATTCTTTGTCTTGACAAATTAGGAAGATGTGCACAGTTCTGTTGAGATATGTTGAAAACTGTGGATTTGAGATATGTTGGAAACTGTGGATTTGAGATATGTTGGAAACTGTGGATTTGAGATATATTGGAAACTGTGGATTTGAGATATTTTGATATACTCTCGTATATATGGGTCAAAATTTTGGTTTCGGACGTACTCTATATTCTTCGTTTTATCAAACTAGTAAATTGTGCAAAGTTCTATTGAGATATATTGGAAGTTGTGGATTTGAGATATTTTGACCAACCCTTGTATATATGGTTGAACATTTTGGTTTCGTGCGTATTCTATGTTTTTGTCTTGCCAAATTAGTAAATTATGCAAAGTTTGTTGAGATATATTGAAAATTGCGATTTTGAGATATTTTGACCCTTTCTCGTATATATGAGTCATTTTTTGTTTCGGTCGTGCTCTATGTTCTTCGTCTTGTGAAATTACTAAGTTGTGCGAAGTTTTGTTGAGATATGTTGAACATTGTAAATTTGCGATATTTTGACCAACCCTCGTATATACGGGTGAAAATTTTTGTTTTGGACGTACTCTGTGTTCTTCGTCCTGCCAAATTGCAAAGTTGTGCAAAGTTTTGTTGAGATATGTTGAAAATTGTAAATTTGCGGTATTTTGACCAACCTTCGAATATATGAGTCAAATTTTGATTTCGGACATACTCTTTGTTCTTCATCTTGTCAAATTACTAACTGGTGCAAAATTTTGTTAAGAGATGTTGAAAGTTGTGGATTTGAGATGTTTTGACCAACCCTCGTATATACGGATGAAAATTTTTGTTTTGGACATACTCTGTGTTCTTGTCCTGTCAAATTGTAAAGTTGTGCAAAGTTTTGTTGAGATATGTTGAAAATTGTAAATTTGTGATATATTGACCAACTCTCGTATATATTGATTTCGGACGTACTCGATGTTCTTCGTTTTATCATATTAGGAAGATGTGGAGAGTTTTGTTGAGATACGTTGAAAAGTGGAGATTTGCAATATTTTGACCAAACCTCGCATATATGGGTCAACATATTTCTTTTGGGCGTTCTCTTTTCTTCATCTAGTGAAATTACTAACTTATGCAAAGTTTTGTTGAGATATGTTGAACATTGTGGATTTGAGATATTTTGACCAACCCTCGTATATATTGGTCAACATTTTGATTTCGGACGTACTCAGTTTCTCGTCTTGTCAAATTTCTAAGTTGTGCGATGTTTTGTTGAGATATGTTGAAAATTGTGAATTTACTTTTTTGACCAACTCTCGTACTCTCTATATATAGTCTACCCCAGTTCAAAGGTTTTTGTTTGATTACCCATTATTATTATTATGTTAGTTGGCAATACTAAACCTCCTTTAACCAGTTACAGGAAGATAAAGACAAAAATGTAATCTGATGACGTAATTCGAGCAGGAACTCCGCTCGAACACTTCGAGCGCTCGAAACCTATTCACGCTCGAAGTTGCTCGAATTAGATATTTTGCCAGTTCTCCCACGTTTCGAGCGTGACTGCTTCGGGCTTCGGATTTCGAGCGCTCGATGCACAGCTCTATTCTTCACCTGCTATAACTAATAATCTATCTGCTAACTTTCTTACATCATCCATCCAAATAAATTGTTGCAGCATATTTGTGTAGCGCTTAATTCCCATTCCTTGCTTCCTTTCTTTTAAACACTCACCTTTAGTTTTCAGTTCAAGCCAAATAGGTATAATCAATGTCTTGAACTTACCACTCGAGCTTGATTTCACTCTATTTTCTGATGGATCATGATTCTGATATAAAGCATTTGTCATCTTTAAAATTTTCTTATAAGTTTCATAATCTTCATCAATGAAACCTACCGGTTGCTTACGAGTTATTAACTCCCATAAACCTTCTGTTTTGTTTAAATTTTTCATAGATCGGAGCCGATGGATCATGTGCAATCTTGCTCTAATTATAAATAATTAAATCATCGTTATCAAAGAAAACATTAAAATTTCCAATTTTCCACTGCACTACTCCATCTATATCAATGGAATATAGCCCAAACACTTCATCTTTATCTGACCTATTAGTACTTAAATTTCTACTTGCTAATCGACCTAACTGAATTTCTTTCTCTTCTTCATCATCATCATCTTTCATTTCTTTAGTCTCTGGCAATGCCTTAGGCGAAGCAAATAACCGTTTCCCAAATGAGGTTTCTGATGGTGTTGGTGAATAATTATTTACATTTTGTTGTGCCACAGGTATAAGGTCTGTAATTTCATTTCTGTTGTCATCGGTTACTCCTTTAATTTCTTTTCCCAAGCTTTCAATCGCCTCAATCAATGGTACTATTGACGTTTTTGCTTTTCATAATAGCTACAGTGATTTTCTTTCCATTCTTTAAAACGTTTCGCTAAGACATTTTGTAATTCTATATTATTCGATTTTCGTTTTGACATTATATAAAAAGAGTATATTATATCCGCTTTGAAAAAGTAATGTACGTACATCAATTAATTATAAAACGTTATAAACGTACATGATATAAACGATCACTCGATTATAAAGAAATGATTGATTTTCTTTCGATACTTTCTATTGTTCGACTTTCTCGTCATATGAATTGTTATTAAACCATAAGGTTCCTTCCATGCAATAGAACAAATATCCTTAAATGACATATCACCCACAACAAACTCATTATAAATATGCTTTAAATTCGTGTTATCTTGACGAAATATACATAAGAAATTTGCATTATCTCTAATAAGTTGTTTCGGAACTTTACTATATGTTTGTGCTAAGTAAAAGCAATATATTCCTTTATGTCTACCCTGTGTGAAGTAGTTCCGTACTTCATTCTGATCCTCTAATATATAGTCTTCAAATATAATAACAGATTGTTGCTTGCAAATCTAACTTTATAACAGAAGATTTAAATGTAGCCAACTGATAGTGGAACCTTTCCTGTATATCATTATAAATGTGCTGCGCTTGTTGATACTTGGGTTGTTCTAAGCTTTCAGAGAATACGTATAACTGTCTACCATTCCAATAAAGCCAATTTGGAGCTAGAATGAATTATCAATAACTAATATTGTTTTTCCACAACCTAATGTGCCTATTATTAAGCAACGAGTGTTATTAGGAAGAACTTCACTATTCAACTTATTATAATCATTAGGTACCGAAGGTTGTTTCTTAACACTCCACATTTTTTGATTGATTAACTATATTATAGCTTTGAGATCGATCCAAGAATTATGGTCTAAAGATAAACCTAACCATTTTACATATTCTTTATTTTTAGTTCTACGTATAACCTTTTCAATTAAATATACATGAGGGTGTTTGTCCACCGCTCGCTGAATATATATCAACAATAGGAAACTCTTTATCCTTCTTCTTAATCCAATGAAAACCAATAATTTTAAGTTTCCTGAGAAAAGGTATTTTGAAATAGGGTGTATACATGTCAAACATATAAACTTTACCACTAACATTGCCACGTGTGAAGTCACGTTCCTTATTAGGTATTGAATAAATTGTAAAGAACTGAACACTATGTAAATTATGTATTGATGTTAATAACTCATTAGATTCAGCGTACATGGCCCTATACACATCGCTTTTTAACTTATATTCTAGGTCTTTCAGTTTTGCGAGAATATCATTCTTTATTTTATCGTTATTAGAATTAAAGTCTTATCGATATGAAATTTTTTATACTCTCTTGTACCTCCCAAAGTTGAGTCACTGTAGGCATTAGAGCTATTGATGCTTCTACATTACGAAAGTCATTAATGTCAGCATAATTTTTAGATAAGTTATTAATCGAATTAATCACAGAAGCATATTTTGTTTCTAGAGCACTAATCTCTTTCTGAATATCAGTAATGAGTGTGTTATGTGTTAGTGTAGTATCCTCTAAACTTTTCAACATATCCTTTAACCCACTAACTATTTCATTAACCCCATGAACAGAAATGAATTTTGAATATTCTTGTATTGCTTCTTTAACTTCATTTTGAACGCTTGTCAACACTTCTTGCATACCGGAAAGATCTTCTAACGTTGGAAGGAATGATATACTAGTTTGAAGGTTTTGTAATTGAATCTTAATATTGTCTATCACTTCAGGGGAGTTCTCTGTTGTTTCGATTACTGTCTCAATATTACTTATTGTCTTTCTAATTATTTCTACTTCTTGCGAAGTTGGGAGTGTGTTAATAGTTTCTTGGAGAGCAGTTAATTTCGATTTTATTTCATTTTGATTTCGATTTGTAGTTAATTCACTTAAAGACTTACGAATACTCTCTATATCAGATTCTTTCGGTGTGTTGTTTTCAATGTCTATTAAATCACTTTGAACATGCTGAAGATTAATTAAATCTAGGAAGATTAAAACCATCTAGTTTCTTATTTAACTCTGCAAGTGCTTCCTGTAAACTACTTACCTCAGTGGGAATGCTATTCACAACGGTCTGTAGATTCTTTATATCAATTTGAATATTTGTGACTTCTGATATATTATTAATTATTGTTTCAAACTCACCAAGCTTCCTACTAATTTCTGATACATCACGATAAACAGGTAGGTTGGTTAGATCGTCACTGAGTTTATTTGACTCATCAGTAATAGTTTTAAGTTCATTTTGTAGTTTCGAAATAACTTCTTGCATTTTTTAAGATCTTCTTGCGAGTTTTTACTTTGAAAAGCATTTTCTCATGCATTCATAGCTGTTTGAAGACCATTAAATGTACTTTTTTAACTACGTAAGATTTTTATTCAGATTATTAATTAAATCTTGAGCAGCAGTGTTTGTAATGAATTGATTCTTTTTCAGTTGTACTTCAGTTTGAATTGTTGTTATAATATTTTGAACTTCGGTTAAATCATTTTTATTTACTAGCTGTGAATACATAAGAATAATACTCTTCAACTCACTATCAAGTTTTTGAAGTAGATCTAGTATATGTAGTTGCGCTTCTGTGATTTCTGTTTCAATATTAAAAGATAATGTATTTCGTAGTGCATTGATTTCACCCTTTATTACTCTAATCGTTTGATCCAGTACTGTTAATTGATTTTCATTAATGTGTGAAGGAGCATCCGGTAATGTTTCATGCTCATGAGGCTTATATCGCGGGAATCCAAATAGCTCCGTAGACATAATAAATAATAATAATAAACTATATTATAATAAAAAATATATCGTAAAAAGTAAGTTTGCACTTTGTTATGAATCAAAAACAAAACATATCAAATAGAGACAAACTTTACAACTTTACTTAGTATAATCTTGAGAAACATTCCCTAGTATAGAAAAAGTTCTAAAAACACTATAAACATGAATTAATCACATATTACTCGAATATTTAAATAATAATATTACAGCCGGGTTAAAAAATAAATAAACAATAATTAACATATAAAACTAGAATAATTAATTTAAAATTATCCTACAATTACTCGCCAATCAATACACTAAATTAATTTACAACATAATCTTGTTAGTATAATAATAAAACAGTTTTAAAAACACGCAGTGTGTGCTTCATTAATATTCAGATAAAACAAAACTTAATAGCTAAAATAAATAATACAAAACTTACTATTTAGTACTTTTCCTCGAAGAGATGCAACTTTTATGGCCATTATAATTATAAAATGCAATAATATGAAACCGACACTCACAAAGTGAAAAGATCACCTAAAATCTAAACAATATAATCTCTCATAACTGTGCAGAGGATGAGGGTTGTGAACAAATATTACAAATTATTTCTGCCTCATCGGAAACAATGTTACGATGCCCCCACGCAAGCGTATGAATTTTGCAATGAAGAATCTTGCGTTTGTCATCATGGGGGTCAAAAACAATTTTTTTCCTTTTTTACCGTGTGAAGCGTACGTTTAAGAGATTGAATTTGATATTGATCTTTCGTTAATGCCTCATTAGAAAATAAGCAATCTGTAAAATCATCAAAAGTAATTTTTTATAATATTTTTCTTCACACCCTTAACCCTTTTCTTTATTTTCTGCTGTATTAATCGCATACACTTTCGATCGTAAACCTACAAATTCCCGAAGAGCAATCCCTTCCAGCTCATCTTTCATCTTACCTGGCACTTTCTTGTGAACTAATGGAATATTATATCGATTATTTTCGGGATAATTCGATGTATCAAAGTGATTAGTCATTATCTTCATATCCTCATAAAAATTTGACAAATAATAAAATAAGTAAGGTAATCCGTGTCGGTGTAAGCGAGCTGAAGGTTGTTTCTATATAGCAGCTTCATCACATCATAGTGAAATTTATTCATAATTAATTTAGACAGATCTAAAATCTCGTTTCCAATATATACAGGTTTGTTTAATTTGACGAATTTTCGTAACGTGAATAAAAACTAAATTTGCAGAATATATCGTCTGTGACTTGAACTATAGCATAGCAATGAGCTTCTCGACTTTTCTTTTTTTGGAAACGAGTATATCATCCGTGTACTCTCTTACATTCTGCACGGTTTTCGCAAACACGCTGTTGTTAAGAAGTTTATAGAAATCTTTCTCGAATTTTGTTGAGGCTTTGGTGTGGAGATTAGTGTTAAAATCTATGTAGGGCTTAAGCCACTTCGATTGGGAAAACCATAGAATTATGTGAATCTTCATAAGCTTTATGCCGTGGGTGAGATAGAATTTTAGCAGCCGAAAATGTAGAACAATTTCTTTTTGGATTTAGCGTTAGTAGCAATTTCGGGTGTTTTCCATTAGGAGGTGTTACATTCTCAGGGGCTAAAGGAAAATCCACGTGATCATCATGCAATCTCTTGGAATAATCTAAATCCCCGCAAAGAAACCTCGTTCGTCTTCATCAGGGTAATTTAACATTTTGTTTGAGTCCCAATTTTCTGGTGTTGGATCCCAGGAGAAATTTCCATAAGGGAGAGGCATACTCATAGCATAACCATACAAATTATTCGCATCGAGATACATTCCTAACGAGGTTTCTTTGTGGGGATCGAATTTATCACCGAGAAGCTCATTGTTGGCTTCTACATATCTCAATTATACTGTGATACACCGCCAAGGATAGATTTTTCAATAAAGAGGAGCATATTAATATCCGAAAATAACTGTAATTTTATTTTAGATTTATGGAGTATAGCTCTCCAAGATAAGACGGGGAAATGTAGGAAAAGCAGGATCAATTTCATAGGACTGGATCCATGTGTTGCGAAAATTTTCCAAAATATCCGTGGTTAACATAACATCAGTTTTTAGATAATGGTCATGAAATCCCCAACTGTTTCACATTCAAATTTTTCCCATACTTGCTGGGCTAATTGATAGTCTTCATCACTGCATTCACAAACCTTATATATGTTATCAAATGCTTTTTATGGGGGTAGTTTTATTCATCAAATTTTGAACGGTCCGTAAAATAGGAGAAATACCCTTCTTATAACTTAAATTGAATTTTATATTATCAGTACAATATTCGTGGGTGTATTTTGCTCCCCCGACTTAAGTTTTTGGTCTAATTCTTTAGGGGAGCAGGGTAAGAAACGGTAGAAATCTAAAATTCGTAATTCAATTTTTCTACCATTATCGAGATGGAACCACTTTGAAATTGAAATAAGTTTTTCCTCACTTTCTGCAAGAGCTTTTATGTCCCCGGAATATATCCTAATTCTTATATGAAGAGATGAGCGTCAAACGAAGATAACCCATGCATAAAGCATGGTATACTTTTTTTTACTTATAGGTTAAAGTTATTAAAAGGGGATTTAGGTAATTTCCACTTAAATGTTGGTGGTGGTGGACATTTGGATTATTTTCATCATATTTTTTTAGCACAGATAGAACACTCTTCTGATTGTTCGTAGTCAGAGATTTGCTCTGGGGTTAAAGGGTTCATTGATAAATCCTGATCTAACCTAGCAACAATATCTTCCAACTTTCTCTTCATGTTCTTTAAGAAATGTTGCGCAGGATTATCACTCCTGTATAATTGGAGTTCGGTGGGGGTATTATCAGACGAGCAAGTTTTATAGCAATAACTTTCTAATATATGCTCTTGAATATTTGTTGATTTTTTTTCCACGACGTTTATTAACTGGCTGCAAAAAACTTTCGAAATCAGCCAAGATAATAATATCTGCTTTATAAATGAAGAGTATGTTTTAAATTTTATTACAGAATCAGGGACAAACATTATAATGCGTGTTGGTTCATGTTCGCGACACAAAGTTTTATGTTCACTTAATTTTCGTTCAATATTAAAGTGGAAAAGACACATTTTACAGAAATAATACTGATGCTGATCACCGGTAACCTGCCTCCTCATTAAACGTGAAAACTTGTTTATGAGGCAGTAATGTGTTATTGTTAGTGTTGTTGTGGGTGATGTTGTCGCCGCTGTTGTTGTTATTTCATTTTTTATAAACAGTAAGTCTATGTCCCTTTCAATTGCTTGCTGTTGACTAATATGAAGAGGGAACACTTTTTCATTTTAGTATCTATCCCGTACACATTAACAGAAATGCTGCGTTCGGGAACATTTTATTATAATGTTTCTCAAACCTCGGCAGGTCATGTAAGCCTACTGTAAAACTGATATTATTTTCAAAAATAGTTAATATATTATTCACATACGCCTCATAGTGAGAAACTCGGTTAGCATTTTCTTTCGAATCAACAGGGTGAAGTTTGGCCAGGACGGAATGGAGAAAACATTTTTGGACATAATTTTTAATGTTTAAAACTGCATGTTCTTTTCTTAATAAACTCGGAGAATTCATGTAATTGGATGCTGCTATGGGGTTGAAGATGTTGACTTTCACTTCAAGCTTATGATGAGGAGTAGAGCATAAAGACCACCCTGAACCTTTAACAGCCCTCTCTTCCTGATTAACCAATAATTCACTAAATATTTCGCTTATTTTACCTTCTAGAGCAGAAGATTTCATAAACAGCTTTTTTCCACTGTGCACTGAGAAACTTTGCATTTCTCCACCCGTTTTAATAAAATCTGAGGAGATAATAAAATTAATTTTCAGAAGTCTATCACTTTCTATGATATTCTCCATACGAAAGCTTTGCTTTTATATACCAAAGGTAAAATAAAATAATGGCTGAGCAAAGCACTACAATTTATTTTAAAAAATTAAAATTTTTGGAAATGTTTTCACCGACTACCAAAACACTCGGCTTCCTCAAACACACTAAATCATGTACACAACACAACCTTCAGTGAGACAGTACCGTGGTTCCTGATTGGCTCTTATCAGAAGTTCCCAGCCAATCCCGTACCGACTACAAAAAGTGAATTTTTAATTAACTTAATCAAATTAAGCCCTTTTCCTCTTCCTTCTTGTACAAACTATTTAAATAAGAAAATAAAATAAAATAGAAAATAAATAAAATAAAATAAGCAATAAAATAAACAAAACTAATTATACAATAAAAGGAAAATAAGGAAAACTAAAAATATATACAATAAATAAAGAAATAAATA
>JAGDQP010057401.1:0-12753 GCA_022664845.1 Lepisma saccharinum | reverse complement strand
AATAAGGTTTATAACAATCACAAAATTCGTAGTCCTTTCTACTCGTTTAATCACAGGGATGACACAAAAATCTTCTCCCGAGGTATGTCCGCTTCTTTATTATGCTCCTCTTCTGACTGATCCTGGGTCCCCTTCCACACTTTAGGCAAGCAACAACCTTCCATTCAACATGTTAGAGGGTAAGTATCCAATACACTTCTTCGATTGAAGGATAAGTATATATTGTTTTTCCCGCGCCGCTACACCGGGTTATATTTCTGTACAAAGCTGGAGTCGATATTATCCAACGCAACTGGATTCCAAAATATGACGTAACTGGAACTTTAGTATGAAACCAATACTATCTTCAAAAATAAACACCGTGACATTTATCACGAAGATGAGAAGTTCATAGAAATTGATGATTTTTCAGTTCTTCGCCAATATTTAAAACACGATCGTTTACTTTGCAGCACGTAAAGAAAATCGTAAAATTTATCAATAAGACAATATTAGCATGACACTGCTTATTTTGTGTTTCATTCAAGGATAATAGCCTTTCTTTATTTCCGCTAATTTGAATCTTTAAATATCCCGAATAAAATTCCTTCAAATAATTTTATTTTGTTGACATTAATGACGCCAGTGCTGTTTTTAGTAAATTCTGCCTCGAATTAGTAACACTGTAAGTCATGTGATATCGTCTCTGCTAGATGACGTAACACCACTACACATTAGTATTTGTCTACATTTTTTCTCCCAAAAAAATGAAGAAAAAATGAAAAAGAAAAGTCTAATCGCCTCGCAACAATCACTCTCGCTCTGCTCAATTGTTGTTGTTAGGAAGCATGTCTCTACTGCTTGCTAATAGAAACGACGATAAAACAACCAAAACTTGGATAATGTTCTTTGCAAAACGAATGCAGTTATTCATAGTGTAAATATTTCTTTCCAATTATTAATAGGCATGAAGACAAATTTTCTGGCGTTGTGCGTACAGTTTACAAGTATGATATTTTCGTCCATAAGAGGCTATGTGAAATTAACATATCAAAAGTGGTACTCACCCGGACTGTCCATGGTATATTTCACTCGCACGTTGGACTAATATAGAAATTTTCTTTCTCACCAATTTTAATAAATCTGGAATCTCCTTCCAGGTATCCAGGTTTAAGGCAAGGTTATCCACAATGTCCAATGCAGGAACCACGACCACTATATCCAGCTCAGCAAATACTTCTTAACTTGCTATTTTCACTCAGCACTCACACTAATATAAAGGATGGACGAATATATGTCCCAACCCCGACAATGGGATGAAACTTTCATTATTTAATCACCACTTATAATATACAGCGCAGATTGAAGTATCGTGTGCGTCCCTCCGCTACAACATCTTGTTACGTTCTAATTATCCATCCGAAAAAATGTAGCCAACCTCATAACTGAAAGTTGCCTAACCAAACACTAACTCAGATGACAGATTATTATTTTTTATTTTTTACTGATCCATCACATTGTCGGGGATCGTTAAAGAATCGTTAAAGATTTATCTACACATTATAAGGGTTTTCTCCGCATCAAAACAACTTCTAACGAAACATGATTCCAAAGGGGTCTTTGGAGATATTAAACTGCTGACAGAAGATCTATTTAGTTAATTCGTTTATATAAATACTTATAATGGCTCCACTGGAAAACTCAGAAGATGACCTCCGAAAACACAAGGTTAGGAGATCTGTTCACAAAAATTCGTTAATTACATCGCTTCAATTACAGCAAAGTCAAAATTTTAATATCAAAGACTTGCAAAGAACTCACAAATATGTTTATGTACTTCTATTTACGTAATCACGCCCAGTAATTAATAACAGGGGGGTGCAAACAGACATCTTGGTGCGGCGTACAACTCAAATCACGTAACATGCAAGGAACACGGTCTCAAAGTCTCGAACTATAAAACTAACACATACACAAAAAAAAAGTAAATTCAAATAAACTAAACACGACCGAGCTTGGAAATGTAGAGTATTCTTAGAAAATAGCAGACAATGGAACTATGAATAGAAATGCTATATTTAACTTCAGAAGTAAAAATAAAATTACTGAAAATAATTAACACATACGTCACATCTATATAGAAACGTCAATAATACAACCATGAAATTAAAGATATGTGAGAGTAATTGCTTCAACCACGCATAGAACATAGTTAGAAAAGACTCAACGTGAAAAAAAATAGTGTAACTTAAAATACTTAAGGTTTAAAAAAATAGAATAATAATGAAAATATTCATTACCTGAGAGACACCTATCCGTCAAATCCAAACACACACGGTTCTGCGTCTATCAAGTTGTTCACCAGGAAAACCGAGAGATGGAGTGGGATGCTCTACAGAGACGCCACATCTAGACGAGAAATTATGCCTCCACGAGATATCTGGGAACCAACTTCAGTCTTCTTGAGACATCTAGAGGCGATGAGTAGTATAGAAAGCGTTGTGCTCTACGAGGAATCTAGAGATTGAAGTTAATATTTGGCCGTTGCCAGTTTTAATTTTGAATTTGTGTATTTTTACCAGTCAATAATCTCATTAGTTCCTCTGGGAGGCACGAGACTTATGAAACTAATCATTATTAATATAGTCGCCTCTAATACCGTTCAAAAGTTTCCGAAATATTCGTAGAGAAAGCTAGGCAACATAACAGCCAGAAATTTCCAGTAACTTGACCAATAAAAAACAGCCACCTTAGTTTTCGTGAATATTGGGAGCAAAAGAAAAACAGATAGAAACCTGAAGAAAGATTTAAACTCAGGTTCTTCCATTTGAAGTCCAGCGTCTTATCGATAAGATTAAACTGCCAGTCATACCAAAATACTAGATCAAAACAGTATAGAGGGTGAAAGAAACGCTGACAAACTCCGAATTAATAGACTACCAGCAGCTTAATTAATCACTATATAATTTAGCATTACAATGGCTAAATTAAAGGATATGTGCTGTTTCAACATATTGAATTCTGGTATATTAGGCGACATACAATCTAGTAGTAAAATAATGCACTTGAACTAGGCTTCTCATTCGACAGTGACATTTTGTTATTATTCTACAGCTATCGCAACGATGAAGCAGTAACTTAATGTCTTGAACTCATGCTTCCATAAAATGAGTTACTACCAGGTACATTTTAATTTAAAGGACTTTCTGCCAGGCTGATCCTTAACAACCCTAACAACTCGTCGGGCTTCTTGTGTGAAGCTCACTGTTACAAACAAACAAACAAATAATAATAATAATAAAAATAAACAATAATCTTGACTTCTCAAGTTCCGACGTAAAATTGTTTAGAAATATTGACATCACTATGAGCTCCAATCATTGAAAAATGTTCGAAACATAATTCCACACATAGAAGATAATCGTCACTAATACAGATACAGAAAATACTAACAATACAATCATTCACAATCAATTTAACCTTATTTACTAGCTCGAATTTAAATAAAGTTTCATGTACCTTTCTTCGTCTTTACATGACACACAACATTACTCTTGGGCACTTTAGACCAAACACCTATCAGGCAGTGTCTATTCTCAAGTAGCCAGCATTTTAATGTAACAGTTTTCCAATTTCTATTCTCGCCATAACTGTTATTCATCAACATCTTTCTTGTTTCTCGATGCCACAATTAGATCATTCTGAAATATATTTATGGCAGTGTTACCAAATATAAAATTTTCATTTACGATTCCATCTGTCTTCTCTTTCTCCTTTCTTCTTCTTCCTTCTCTTCTGTCGCCTTCTTTTCCTCGTCTTCTTTCTTTGCTTATTCTTTCTTCTCTTCCTCCAATTTCTTATAATCTGTCTTCTTTTTTCTTGTTTCTTCTCTTCAACCATCTTTGTTTCTTCACCATCTTTCATTTTTGTGTAGAATTCTTTCATTTTACAATTTTCAAGTAGTTTTTTGCGAGCTAACTTCGTGTGAACTTTTACAACATGCGTAATTAATAACCATAATGAAGTAGATTAACTTGTTGTTCCAGATTATCGAACTCTTCTTTGGTCATATAATCTAATTGGCAAGATAAAATTTGACTTCCAACTGAATTGTTATGACTAGGTGTATCTGTAGAAATTCTCTGTTCTTGCTGTTCGGTATAATCTGTCTCGATTTGCAGTAATGTCTTTCTTCAATACTCAAGACCTTTGTGCATTCCTGATCTTCCTGACATTATAAAGAGTAACAGTTATAAGGTCACCAACCTCTTGATATAATATACGTGATGCTCGTAGGTGCAAATTGAAAATTCTTCTATGATCATCTTCTATTATCTGAATTCAGCTCTTACCTACTCTGGGCACAAGCCGGATTCCGTTGTGGATTTAGCACAATTGATCACACACAAACATTGAATAAAGTTATGGCAAGACTAATGAATATGAACTTCCACTATGTTTGGGATTCATAGATTTCGAAAAAGCTTTCGATTCGGCTCCTTGTCAGTAGTACTTAAATCACGTGAACATCAAGGTATCGAAAATGCGTAAATCAAGCTACTGCGAAACATTTATTGGACTGCCACATCTGTCATTAGACTACACCAAGAAAGTGAAAAATTTAATTTTGGAAAGAGGATAAGGCAAGGAGATTCAATTTCCCCAAAACTGTTTTCTGCGGTCCTGGAGATGGTGTTCCAAAATTTAAACTGGGATGAAGTTGGAATTAAAGTTAATGGCAAATATCTTCATCACCTACGGTTCACCGATGATATAGTCCTGTTTGCTTCAAATGCGGAAGAACTACAAACCAGAATGGAAGACCTAAATAATGAGAGTTCGAAACTAGGCCTTAAAATGAATTTAAGTAAAACAAAGGTCATATACAGTCAACATGGTGCAAAAAGGGAAATAAACTTTAGCGGAGAGACAATAGGCATAGTTGATGAGTATGTTTACCTAGGCCAGCTCAAAACATCAAATGCCAAGTTGACTTATGAAATAAATAGAAGATACAAAATGGCATGGAGTTCGTTTGGAAGAATACAGTTGATTTTCAAAAGCAAACCACCAATGTGTAAAGTTTGTAATCAATGTGTCTTGCCTGTGATGATGTACGGCTGTGAAACTTGGACATTGAATGCGCAAACGAATCAAAGATTAAGTCACACAAAGAGCAATGGAGAGATGCATGCTAGGAATAACCAGGAAGGACAGGAAGACGAATGCATTCGCGCACAAACAAAGGTAGAGGATGTAATCAAGACTTCGAAGAATCTGAAGTGGAAATGGGCCGGTCACATAGCTAGACGAACAGATGGAAGGTGGACGACAAATGTACTGCATTGGACTCCTAGAGAAAAGAAGCGACCGAGACGACATTCGAATGCAAGATGGGTAGATGAAATCAAGCGCTTTTCAAGGGCTACATGGATGAGGATAGCAGCAGACCGAGATATGTCGAAAGAGTATGAGAGGTCTTCATCCAGCAGTTGATAGAAAACGATTGAAGATGATGATGATGATATAATCATATCTATCTATTGTTGTGATTTATCTACCTATAAGTGTATACTTATTTCTAGACATGAATGTAACTATCTATACAAGACACAAAGCATTTTGAAGGATATTTTTTTAAGTTGGGATAGGTTGAAATATGTGTAATTTACATATATAACATGCGATCTGAACCTCTGTAAGCAAAACCTACCTTAATATAATGCTTGTGCGGTGTAAGCAATAGGTAATTGTAGAGTCGGCATGTCTCATAAGTCCTTTTTGTGTACACGAACGAGATTGTATCTGGCAAGAGAACAGAAACATGTACACTTTGTACTCTAGAAACATGTTTATTGTGCACAAAGAAGTATACGATATGTGTTTAAACCCTTCTAAACCCTATTATTAAGTGTTTATTGCTTCGAGTAACATGCAAAATGTATGTGAGACGTTTTCCGACGCTGTTTGTAAGCGAAATTTACCTTAATATGCAGTGTCTGTTGCCACGGATAGCATACAAAAAGTCTTATCAGACCTCTTTCGATTCTCTAGTTTTGTAGACGAAGGAAATGATATCTCGTCAGACGACAAAACAACCTGGCTTGTTCGTGCTTCATATGCGTGAGTAATCTGGAAAAAAGTATGTGATTTGTGTTTTTAGTTGTTTTGAAAGGAAAAGAACTCGATTGAAACTTTAAAAGAACCAATCAATCATCAAACTTTCACTTCTGAATCCCGCATTTAACAATATATAACACGAGAGTAACATTTTAACATATAATTCAAGCAGCAATTAGTCTTTGAATTGTATTCTATAAGTATTTTTGATGGAAAGGAAAAATGCAATCAAGGAAGGGATTTTATCATGGACACAATCTACCACCAACAAGCGCGGTATTTGTTTATATGGAAAAGCAAAAGGAGATCCTACCAGGTAGTTTATGAAGAAATCGTCTTTGAGGTGCAATATAAAGTCGAAAATAGAATAATAACGCCATATTGCAGATTAGTTAATACAAAGAGAAGTACATGGACCTGAAACTGATGGTACGAAGGTCCATGAATGCTTCAATTTGACCTGATCGAGTGATATTTTGTTAATATCTAACATTAAATACGTATTTGAAGTGTCTTCAACATGAATATGAAGCAAACAAATTGTATTTTCATGCAAATTACAGTAGTAAGACCCTCTTAGCTTAGATTTTATTGGCGAGAAACTGCTCACTATGGAATATAGACATTAGTTTTGGTAAATAGACTTATACAACTATATGTTAAATTGGGAAATCAAGCTTGTCAGATTGTTAGCTGACATTTTGACTGTTTGTTAGCTTCTGTACATTTTTACTGTTTGATAGCAGTTAGGGACTTCTTTGAGGCATAAATATACAATATTTAAGAAGAAAACTCTCTTTTATGTACTTGGAACGCGTATTTTAAGGGGAGAATCACTTATTTAAGTAAATCAGACTGTTTCGAAATGCATGTAGAAAAATATACTGCCCCTAAACTGATATTTGAATTACCTTCAACATCATTTTAGGTAGAATCTAGTCTCAAATTGTAGTTTCCTGAATATGAAGTGATTCTGTCTTCAAGTTTCCGTAGAAGGATTGCTTGGTTAAGAAGACAAGCAGTATTGGAAGTACGCAAAACACATATTTAAAGTACTTTGAATGAAACGAAAGCTAGAAAAGGCTGATTTTATCGTGAAAATCCTGGTTCAAAACACATTTACTCCTAATATGAGGAGCAAACTAACAAAATGAGGTCTATAAGAACGCTGATTGCATCGATTGAACTGTTTTGCACCTCGTAATTACAGTCGAGATTTCGTTCATACGACTTGGATTTACAAATCAGTATTGCTTTTACCTTACCCGATGACCGACCGCCATTACTAAAAGACTTTTGTTTTTTCTATTAATGAATTAAACTAGCTACTGCGTGATTTTGGGTATTTGTGTAGTATACGTACCTGTATCAAAGAAGGCAGATAAAGTAGTTACAGACTTTCTGCTTTGTTCGATGTCTGGCCAAAGCCCAACATAATAATGGCGTTTTAGAATGTTAAAGAGGCATGGGGACTCTCCTATCTTAAGGGTTTCTTGTAACCTCATAGTTGATGGTAATTTGGATAATTTAACTCTCATGAACAAATATGTGTTGCGAAAATTGATAATAACACTTAATTAAATAAGTTTTGTCCTTGTGCAAAAATGTGAGGTGTCAAATTTTGTTTTTCCGTGAGAAATCTCACTACTAGTATTATATCGAAATCAGACATTGTAAGAAAGACCTACTACTTTTTGAAACCTAGAACGCTGTTCTAAGACTTGATTAACAAATGCTACCATATAATAATACAAAGTCCTTCTGACCTTATGTATAACCGGAAACACTACACGTATAATCTTGTTCCATTTCCTTACACTTATGTCATGGATAAGATGCAAAAATTAATTTGGCTCATGTTCACGTAGGGATTTTACATCAATATCTAGTAGGATTGTCTCTACTTGAAATATAATGTACTAACAATCCTCAATTCGTTTTAGTTTACTTCGATTGAAAAACAGGAATGGGTCTCATCAACATGAATGTTAGACAGTTTACAGTCTCCTTACACATATTTTGTTTTTCAGCTACACTTATTGATTTTCACTCCACACTACGGACAAAGTTGTACATTATAACATGCAGCGTTGCCATTGGCTTTGGGTTATTGTTGATCATAACAAGTCTGATTGGGAAACGTACGATTACAATACCGACATTTCAATTCCTTATCGTTTCTTCTATCGATATCGTCATGATACTCTTCAAAATGGGAAAATAAATATTTACAATTATGGATCCTACTTTCCTCATACGGTGTGAGATAATGATAACAATAACCAGTATGACCTCAAAATGCCGTTTTGGTTTCAGTGGCATCATAATAACTGTCTTCATATCTTAAAAACAATTTATTGTCTGCTGCTGGTCCCGTATAGAGTATCGTATACTTACGACTCTCCGAATCACGCACATACACAATAATCTGATGTTCGTCACCATAATATTTCTGAAACTGGTCTACATCCTCTATACACCCATCATTTGACTCAAAAAATGTACTGTTACAAAATGACACAATTCCGCAGCTGCACAAACCCGGTTCTTAGTATATGTTTTCATGTAGCTTGCATGTTCAAATTTCTTATCGACACGTAGTTTCGCCAATATCAAAGCCAGTGCGAGACAATCAGGAACCTAACATACCGGAATAATGTGTTTTTAAAGATATTTTTCCAAAGGCATATACTCGTCATTACCATATCGTCCCTGATTGGAATGGATTGGAATAGGAATGGAATAGAATCCCACGAATAGGATTGTAAATGTCAACTTTGACGCTCAATTTTTCACCTAACATGAATTTCTCGTTAAAATTCAGAACATTTGCAGTACTACGCAGAATACGTTCTACATTAAGATGTTCACGGAATTGCAACGGTATGTAAATTGGATTATTTTCCTTACAATTACTACTTTCAATTGTGGAAACTACTTTAAAATTCGGAATGACATCTTGAAGTAGATGTTTCGTAGGAATATTAAATAAACTGTTTATATATTCCTCAGAGTTGGGGATTGTCTTTACTATTAAATTAATGCTGATTTGCCGACCTTGGAAACCAAGGTTTGGATAGTTTTTTCACATTCAATGACAATTTCAAAATCACTAATGTTTTTCAGCACCATACATCATAAGATGTTATTGTTCTCCATCTAGTCTTGAACACAAATACTAAGCATATCACCTTCACTACAATCCTCTTCTGTCTCAAGTTGAATGTAGGCCAGATCCATACTACTTCCATCACTGTCCACTATGTTCATGTCTTCGCTACTAACCATACTAGAGTCATCACTGTCATCTTCTATAACAGCATCGTCATTAGACCAAGTATCCAAGTCGAATAAACGACTGCTATCTTCAGCAAACACTAAGTGGGGTTCGGTAAATAAGTCGCGATAATAACTCCACGCCAGGTACTTACTTTCCACAATTCCGAAAAATCCGTAATGTCCAATATCAGTAATGTCCTATGTAATTACACAGTTTTGCAACAGAGCTTCCCATCGTTCCTATAATAGTAAAGTAAGTATTAAATCAACATGCCGAAATCATGTTTTGTTGGACGAAACCCTAACAGTTTGTAATAGCACAACACTCAAGTACACGATCGGGTTCATCATAGCCTTGAGTCTCCTGGGCAGAAAGCAAAGCATCAATTGGATTTTCCATGGCTTTAAAATCCGGTAATCTCCAAGAAAAACACTCAGCAGACGGGAAATTGTAGTGTTTATACACAAAGTTAAATAGGAAGAAACACTAGCAGGTTTCAATACAGTGTGAAGCAACAGCAACAACACTAAAGATTCTCTCAAACGTAAAAGCAGAACTTTGCACCTGAAAACTTAACTGCAAACAGAAGTTTTAAAGCAATGAGAGCTACATATTGTATGAAGGCGGACGCGAAAGAAAACTATCATTCAAGGCTATCAAGAGGGAAGGGTTAAAGCAAGAGGGAAAAGGAAACATGCTCAGAACAAATGCCTAATAACTTCATCTTTATTTATCACACACTATCGGTATCCAAACAATGCCACTAAATAGACAACCTCTCATCTTTGAATCTTATACGTACAATAACTAACTTACACATCTCGGCAATCTATTACTTCTATGTCCCAGCTCCCGTGAAATCGCCTAAAATGTTTTCGCTGTTCCATTATATTACTAATCTCTCATTTTGAACGACGTATTTACAACTTTGCAACACTGCAAGTCAGCACTGCATTTTACTAGTAGCATAATCGTGCAATACTCGATATAATAGTATTTTCTCTCCATCTCTAATGTTAAGTGTTTTCATCTTTCATCCGTATGTTACAAATTGATTTATTTTTCACTATAATTTTGCAACTTGTAAAATTCCGATTGTTGCACGATTGGGCTACTAGTGGTATGAAGTGTGGCCTTACATTGTAGCAGAGTTTTAATTATAATGTTCAAGATTAGAGATTAGTAATATAATAGAACAGAGAAAAAGTTGTATGTGATTTCGCGGGAGCTCGGACATACAAAGTTGATGAGGGATAAGCAAAATGTTGCCAAGAGAGTTTGTTAGTTGTTTCCCGTATAAGTTTTAAATGAAGATGGTCCATGTAATTGTATTGTTTGGATAACGATAGGGTTGATAATTAAAGATGAAGGATTTGGGCATTTGTTCTGTGCATGTTTCATTTTCCTTCTTGTTTCACCCCTTTTCTCTCGATACCCTTGTATGACAATTTTCGTCCGCGCCCGCCTTCATATAATTTAGCTAGCACTCATTGCTTCAATACTTGCAGGTGAGTCTTGAGGTTCAAAGATCTGCTTTTATGTTTGTGAGATTCTTTAGTGTTGTTGCTGTTGTTTCGCACTGTATTGAAATCTACTAGTTATTCTTCGAGCGGAATTCAACTTTGTGAGTAAACACTACAATTTTCCCGTCTGCTTAGAGTTTTTCTTGGAGATAACCGGATTTTAAAGCCATGGAAAATGATCTTCAAGCCATGGAAAATCCAATTGATGCTTTGCTTCCAATTGATGCCCAGGAATTTGAAGACAATGACGAACCCGATCGTGAATTTGAGTGTTGCGTCATTACAAACTGTTAGGGTTTGGTCGAACAAAACATGATTCCATCATGTTGATTTAGTACTTACTTTATACTATTATAGAAACGATGAAGAAGCTGTGTTACAAAACTGTAACTACCCATGACATTATCAATATTGTACATTACGGATTTTTCGGAATTGTGCAAAATAGGTACCTAGCGTGGAGTTATTATCGCAACTTATTTACGGAACGTCACAGAGTAATTCCAGAAGATAGCAGTCATTTTTTTCGAATGGATACTTGGTCTAATGACGATGCTGTTATAGAATTGGATAGGGATGACTAGTATGGTTAGTAGGGAAAACATGAACATAGTGGATAGTGGTGGAAGTAGTATGGATGTGGATATTCAACTTGATACAAAAGAAAATTATAGTATAGGTGAAACTTAATATTTGTGTTCAACACTGGATGAAGAACAACATCATTTTATGATGTATGTTGCTTGAAAAATTAGTGATTTTGAAATTGTTAGTGAATGTGAAAAAACTATCCAAACTTTGGATTCCAAGATCGCCAAATCACCATTAATTCAATAGTAAAGACAATCACCAACTCTGAGGAATATGTAAACAATTTGTTTAATTTTCCTACGAAACATAAAACAGTTATTATGATGTTTTTGGAACCAAAACGGTATTTTTAAGTCATACTGGTTATTGTTATCATCTCACGGCTTATGAGGATCGCCGGATTCATAAATGTAAATTTAAGTTTCCCATTGTGAAGAGTATCATATAGTAGATTGAAATGTCGGTATTGTAATCGTTCGTTTTCCAATCAGAACTGTTATGATCAACAATATCCTAAAGCCAATTTCAACCCTGTATGTTATAATGTACAACTTTGTCCGCAGAGTGGAGTGAAAATCGATAAGTGTAGCTGAAAAACAAAATATGTGTAAGGAGACTGTAAACTGTCTAACATTCATGTTGATGAGACCCATTCCTGTTTTCCAATCGAAGCAAACTAAAACGAATTGAGGACTTCTTGTTCATTATCCTTGTCCGGTAATCTTGATGTAGAAACAATGCTACTAGACGTTGATGAAAATGGCGAACGTGAACATGAGCCAAACATAATTTGTGTATCTCCCCGATGACATAAGTGCAAGAATATGGAACAAAATTATACTTGTAGTGTTTCTGGTAATACAGAAGGTCAGAGGACTTTGTATTTTGTAATATGGAAGCATTTCTAAATCAAATCTTAGAACAGCGTCCCAAGTTTCAAAAAGTAGTAGGTCTTTTACATAATGTCTGGTTTCGATATAATACTAGTAGTGCAATGTCTCTTGGATAAACAAAATTTGGAAACTCAAATTATTGCACAAGGACAAAAGATTATTCAATTAAGTGTTAATAATATCATTTTTCGCAATACATATTTGTTCATGAGAGTTAAATATACAATTTACCATCAACTATGGGTTTTCAGGAAACCCTTAACAAAGGAGAGTTGGCATCCTCTTTAACACTGCTAAACATCATAATAATGTTGGGCTTTGGCCAGACATTAAATATTTTGATATTGACTCCAGATTCGAGGATGAA
>JAGDQP010057400.1:0-12753 GCA_022664845.1 Lepisma saccharinum | reverse complement strand
TTAGAGATATTATAAGTTACTTGTTGGCGAAGAACTAACTATAGGTGAAAGGAGGAAATTAGTTATTTCTAAAGTTCTGCAGAAACCAGTAAAGAAACATGTTAAACAATATTATTACCGTTGGGTCGATGGTATATCGTGCTATGCAAAATGTAAATTAATCTGTAAATAATAATATATCTAAACCTCGTAATTTATATGACGGTCCGTATATAGTACATTCTGTAACATCAAAGAGCCACAATTCGAAGTTTGACTACTGGAGAACAATTAGCAGGAAACCTAAAAGATCTTAAGGTTGTGTGGCTGCCGTAGAACAGCTACAGTACAAGTATGATGAACTAATCCAAGCATCAAGTAACTTCTAAGAACTTTGAACTCCATTTCTATGAAGAGGATCCATCAAGGCCCAGAAGTTTCCCCTTTGTTTTATGCTTTTGTTTGTTTATATTTTACCAGTGCAAGGTGTAATAATAACTCCTAGGTAAAATATATAAGCGTCCAAGGTGATTAAAGTTTTATACATATTTTTTAATGTTCATTTTCTTTTCAAGTTGCGTTTACAGTGTGCTTTCCCATCTCTTCCCAATGATGAGGTATTAATAAATCCACGGTAAGATTTGAGATCGCCTAATGTGATCTAGTGGATATATTTATCTATAACAAGTTATATGAAAATAAAAAAGTTATGAACGAAGGATGATATGTACAATACTGATCTACTAAAGAATTATGTATTTTGCTATTATTCAGATGTTAGAATTTTTTATTCATTTTCCAATTTTATAAAATATTTTTATGGAGGGCCAAGTGTAGAGACATATGTTCATGTTCAATGTCCAAGAACATGATCATAGTAATTTATATACCCTCGTATATGTAATTATATGTGCCACAGCCATCAGTACAGCCATTGCGGCGTTGTAGTTTCATAAATGGGCCTGTGACATAATAAATTTTACAGTTGTGGCATTTATATTGTTTCCATGGGGAACTATTACCTTTATTTAGAAAGATTAATTATATAAGGATTCAAAAAGACTGAATGTATTTAAACAGGAAAAGTTCTTTATTTACAGTGTTATTTAGTGTTGTATACCAGAGTATGCAAATGTTTAATGTATGCAACAGAATAATCTGGCGAAGCACGTTACAGCAAATTATACCGTTAACAAAGCACGAATAAACAGTGCGCTGCTCTGATTCGTTGGTTTATTTTAGTTAATGTCCTGTATCTCCCATCATTGAGAGGCTCTCTGGCCGCTCGTTCACTCTTCTAAGAGGCTACCAGTCAGATACGGTAGCCATATTCTCTTTCGTTTGAGAATACTTAGTTGGAGTATTCTCTGAATATACTGTTGAGGGAACAGGTCTCCTCTCTGGGAGGCGGTACTCTCAACCAATCGCTCTCTTCCTACCCTCAGGGGAGGATGAAGTCTTTTTCTCTGGGACCAGGAGCAATCCTTCGGTGCCCGTGACCATCGTCTTCTGAGCATCCAACACTTGATCAACAGTACGTGCCACCCCGTATATATCCCCGTTTCTTCTTTCATGCCCATTGACGGTAGTTTTGTATCGCTCTCGCCTCGAGGCCGACCCGCAATTGCTGTTGGCGTTCAGACAGGGACTACGTGACCGTCATATGTGTAAATATATATATATGTATGTATGTATTATATACTCTTCAATTTTGAAGTTGATATATTTAATAGTTCTTTAGTTATTAACATTAATGTGCAAAATATGTAAACAGCCCATAAAATCATATATATGCACGCTTCGCCTGGGACGAAACTGTTTTAAGAATAGTATGTCCGTGGATGGATACAAAATTTATATGTAAATAGTAACCTGTTGGGCGTCCTTGGTAATAAATGTATTTGCGCTCCGATTTGTGTACTACTGACCGGAATGGTTCCATAAGTGTAATCTTATGAGTAAAAAGTTATTGTATGAATCTTGATAAGCACGTGTATGATATGTAAAGCTCTAGTTGAGCTATAGATCTTAAGAGATAGGTTAGTACCCTTGCTGCTGGGGTCTCTCCTATTAATAAAAAGTATTTTAACATTCCACTTACAAGAATTTGACATTTCTAAATTAACACCTGTTTTAATATATGATATATTATTCTTCAAAGGCCTTGGTTTTGTATACAGGTTATTTTAACCGAACTTTCATGTGATAAATTTGACATTTGAACATCTGGTGAATCACTGGAATTTTCCAATACGTGTTTATTGTGTATAGGACATACTGGCATTTGACATTTTGCCTAAAATAACCATTTTAAGCTATACGACTCCACGATATTCGACACTGACTTACCAAAATTCGAAAATGTTACTTATCACTTACCGAAATTCTACATTTTCCCCGAAATTATGTAATGCAAGTTCATACGAAGTGAACGGACGTGAAAAGACATTTTAATGAAATTAGGGATAGTCATTGAAGAGGCGTAATCGAAAGTAAAGAAGGGTATGATCCAGGAGGGAAGAGACAGTCTTACAATATCCCGTCAAGGAACTGGAGGCTCTTATGTTCCTTCCGTAAATAACTCAAAGTTAATTTATTGGAAGGTTCATAATATGGATGATTAAACGAATTATACTAACATATTACATGTTTCTGCTTTGGAACACAGTAAAAGTCACTACAAATCAAACTCAGCTTCCACATATAAGCAAGAAGAAAATCACATGTTGTTTCCTTTGAATTCGAAAAATAAGGAATGACAATCTTATATGTATGGCAATTCAGTGTATCATTTTATATTTTTTTGTTTCAAAATGCACCTTACCCATTAAAATTTTAATATATATATATATATAGACTTTATTTCAACAAGTACATCTCACGAAATATTACGAGACAGAATTTTACATATATGTTCTCAGTAGTTATATTTAAAACGGTTTTCAGTGCGATTTGTGTCTATAAATCCATTCTGAAGCAAACTGTTCATTTTATTCTTCTATTAGGTTATTAGTTGATTGAATTGTTCACGTTTCAAACAAACTGGTGTGTTTCTGTTTTATAAATTGGGCTCTGAGCTGCATTTTGTCGAAATCGGACAAGAAAAATCTAAACAGAAATGCAATTAGTACGTGTCATTTAACCACCTGACATAATAGTATTATGTAAACTGCTTGCGTGGTTCAGTTGATAGAACTTGCTGTAACGGAAGTGGCGGGCGTCATCATTCTATATTTACGCACTTCGGAAATTTACACAGTTCTCTGCCATTGTTTAGGTAAGGTTACAGATATCAGGTTAATATTTTATACGTGATCCGCTTGCGACATATAGTTCACCGCATGTACTTGCCTCTGAGTGAGCATCGCATTATTACTACCGGTACTAGTTCAGAAAGTCCAGTTTCCTATGTGGAAGAAAGCGCGTCAGACCCTTTAATTCAGTGGACTCCGTCGGGAATTGAATCCGTGACTGTGCGCATTGAAAGCAAGGGCGCCAACCTCTTAGCCAGCCCGAGGGTTTTACTGTTATCGTGGATATGAACCAGACCCGTGTTTAGCGGTTACTGTTTCCGAACTCTGATCGTCAATGTGTTATGTTTCTCGCCATATCATTTTGCTGATGTACGCTCAGTTTAACTGGGCGAATGTCAGTATTTTAACTATATAATGACAGTATAAATAGTTTCTCCCTCTCTTGCCTGAGACAAGAACTCTTAAAAGGTTCTCAGGCACGTTATGGTTTCATGGTACAGCTGCCTGTCTGGCCCATTAATGAAACTCACTTCATGTATGTAATATTTTTCGTAACTTTCTAGTTTCAGACAATTCATACATCCTTTGGACCCCTGCTTAAATCATGATGTTCAGATTGTTCGACATTCTCGAGTCCTCTTATCGGTAATAAAGAGTAACATTTTCAGAACTGATCTATTATTCCTTCCGAGATCTTTGTATCTCTAGTAATTCCTTGGTTGAAGCTTGGCAACGGACTTACTGACTGTCGGACGAACAAGGGCAATCTAAGGAAGTTTCACATTGTCTACCCGATAACTTTTCAGCGATACCTAAGTCACCTATCTACACAAGAAAGTGTCGACCTGAAGTAAAAAAATCCCTTACCAGCTTGGAGCTACACTTAATCCTGTAGACTAAAATGAAAATCCATTCACTAACGCGTTGACAGCACGTTTTCCTATCTCTGTCTCCGGAAGAGTGTCCACCAAAGATGATTAACCCTAGACATGCGTGTGATGGCTCCGTAATATTGCGTCTATGTAACCCATTTGACGAAAATATAAAGAGAGCGAGAGTATGAAACGAAATATCTATTTGGATTGAGAAGGAAGGGAAAGTATTATAAAGATAATTTAATTAATATGAAGAAGAAAACCTCTGAATTTTCCTCTACGTAACTGAGAATGTGCATTTTCTACAACAAAACACAATGCTACAGGCAAGACACTTTTCCGAGGTGAATTTAAAATTTACTTGATTTTACTGGCGAAAATGATAAGTCTTTAAATTTGGTGGTTTGTTATTCTTCAACGTAAGAGTCTTGTTTTAACCAGCCTTGCCAACGTTGGTAGTGGTCGTTACTATAGAGGACACATCGTAGAAAATATACATTTTGTATATATGTATATACTCTCCTATTATGACTGGATGGACGGATTTTGCATGAACTCCTAATGCGTTTTTCAGATCAGGCATCATCATTAAGGCACCCGGATCTCATTTTAAAAAGGTTTTGAGGCATTAGAAATAAGTGGAGTACGAAACCCACAATTTTAAAACAGCTTACGCATACTGTCGGTTATCTGTTAAAAAGAGTTGCAGGTACCTGTAAAAGACTATTTGATTTGTGGTAGTAAACGGGTAGTTGCCTGGTAGGCAAAGTGGGTAGAGCGGGGCGTCGAACTGATCGTAGAGTAATGAGGTAGGACGTATCCCAATTGCTAACCTAAGAACGTGTAACATTAAATTGAGGGATTCATTTTCAGGAGAATAGAAAATAAAATGAGTATTTTTGACATTTACCCTAGTACACCTGTCCAGTCGCGTGACGTCTAGTTCAGTAGCACAGTAATTTACATTAAGCTAAATTATACACAGAAATGAATGAACAGTGATCTCACACAATAATATAGTATTTCTGATGTTAATATTTGAAGCTGACGAATATTCGAAGACGCAACTAACCTGTTAGCTAAGGATGTTACTAATGGCGGGATGTTAGTAGTCTATTTACGAAGATGGTGTGACTGCTAGGCACTTATCGCAAGCACATCGCACTTGTAATTTCAAAAGAGTTCCTAATTGATCTTGCGTCACGTTTGTTGAAAACTGTCTTTCAAAATCTCAATGTTCTTGGAGCTGAAGATAATTTTATCTCTGGCCGAAAATGATGATAGAACTTTAGTAGCTAGTGTCAAAACCACAGTATTCACTGCCATCTCATAAGGTAGATAATTGGGGTTTTATTGATTCTCATTTCCGCTTGTATCCAGCCTACCCAGCTGTCAAGGATAGGGATCGTATTACCTGTCTTAGATGACTAAGAAATGAGATAATACCAAGGTAAAAAAGGAGTTTTTGAGTGGAAGAGGAGGAGGATATAAAGTAACAATAATTTATAAGGTATAGTATTGAATGTTTTCAAGGGATATGATTCAAGATATTTCCTAATGATTTCTTTTGTATAGCTCTTACAATTACAGAATGATGAAACACGTGGTGTGATTGCGGATATCGAGTATCTAGATGGATGGATTTTCATTACAAGGACATGTGTTTTCCTCAGTTCTGTTTCCAGGTGTTCGGAAAGTGATATCATACATCATCCTTTTAGCAATAGTAGATGGAGGTTGATAGTTTGTAGTTGTTCGTCTTCGATTACATCCTGTTGATAAGTATGATTGATAAGGAAAAACTGATATCACTGGTTTAATATGTTTCTTAATATGTTATAGCTGCTGGACCGTTAAGTCACGCTCCAGGTTTACTATTATTATTCGTCGTCTTAAAATTGATAAAAAATTCAGAGATACAACATAAATTAATAAACTGATATTAACATTAAAATTAAATGAAAAATACTATTTTTTGCCTCTCGACAACATGACAGTCTCGTATTTTGTCTCGGCCTATGACAGTACTGTGCTCATAATAATTTAAATTAGCAAGTGTACAAGAAGCTTAAGTTTAATAATACTGTACAGGGTGTTAACGAATAACAGTGTATTCACGAAGTGGTCGCTCACAGAAACGAGAGAATGTTCATTTGAAGATATTTTGAAATGCGTAATTTCGGAGTTTTAGGTGTTTCTTGTTTCGCCGGTATTGTGACAAAATACGTCATATGTTAATAAATAATGAAGCAACTGGTGTTGCCTTAGCAAACCAGAATTCAATACTAGCGAAGAGATCCATTTGAATAATATCTACGGTTGAGAGATGCCCATAAGGATCCTATGCAATGTAAGGATGTCATTTTCAACGAATATTCCTTAACAGTCCCATGCCGAAGGAGGAGAGCCGAACGAGACCCCAGCTTTGTTTTATGTTATTAGTTTCATTACCTTTCAGAGTTATGGTTTGAAATGTTGTGACTTTTTCAATATGTCCTTCGGGCATTGCGCTATAGTAAGTTCTCCCGCCTATCAACTAATAAGACGACAAAAATATTTTTATTACCTATCCGTTAATTCCTTTGTATAAATTTTTTCATTTCCCTAAACGTGAGGTTCTTTTGTTTTTCTTATTCCGGCTTCCACTATGTAGGAGACAGACTGCTTTTGGTAACTTCTACTGTATTGCAGCATATAAAATTTATTAACATGTTAACATATCTCAGAAAATTACTCAGTGGAATTGAACTCAATAAAATATTTATTTTGATTTTCTATTTGGGCTGCTTCTCAGGTAATAAGTTAATCTACTCCAGACTCATAGCAAAAGAAGAAACTTTTAACTGGGAAGTATTCAAAGTGTTGTTTGTAGCTTGTTGCATCTGTACTTGAGCATATTGAATGTAATCATTCATTCGTAAACAAGAACTCATTTGTTGTATTTACAGTGGCATACTATAATAACAATTGTAGATTTATTTATTGGAAATGAGGAATATTCGGAATTCCGAAATGAAATTTATTATGACGAGGAACGGAATATCTAAACCCTGGAATTCGTAATGGGAGAAATTCGAAATTATGTAAAGTAGAGAGGTCCGAATTTCTCAGCTTTTGGCACCAAATGATGGAAAAAAACGGTTTACTTGGAACAGGGACCATCGGTTTATCAATTTTCTTACCAGTTAGATCATCAAAATATGATTACAGAACGATTGAGAAAACCGTTGCTGGATAAGGTATAAGGACGTCTAGAATCGGAGTGACAATTTTTGTGGTTCTGCAATGTCGGGATTTTGACAGGTAAGAATCCGGAGTGTAATAATTCCAGAATCCGTGTAACTCTGAATTCCGGAATTGACTTTGGACTTTCAAATTACAGTAAAATATTTTACGATCTATATCTATGCTAATTTAGATATATAAATAATTAGTTCTAATATTATTTCTAAACATCCGGTATTATAGAGAAGTCGCACCATATCCGGTAAAAACTGTATATGGCCTTCAAGATACAACATCTCTATATATAAAAATGAAAGTAATGAAGTTTTTGCCGGCATCATTCCAAAACGGCTTAACAGATTGCAATAACCATTCGCACATGATTAGATATTTGTCCAACTTGAACTTTAGGCGTATTTTTATAACCGGAAGTGACTGTGTACCGAGAGAATTAATAAAAACAGTCATTTCCCCATGAGGAAAACTCGTCGGGTGAGCGGGCCACCGGAGCCTCATGGAATTTTTTTCATGGGGTTTATTGCTATAACAATCCAAAAAATACATTGTTTCCACGTTGAAGTTATAAACAACAAGCAGAATTACAGGAATTAGTTTCTAAGATTTAAATTTAAATGCGGATTGTTGTAAATAAAAATATATTGATTTTATGTTTTAAATCATGATAGTAGTATCTGCAGTAGTATTAGTATTTATAGTGTTAATAGTAGTTGCAGTAGTGCTAGCTGTAGTAGTAGTAGTTGTTGCTGTTATAGTACGCGTATTATTATTATTAGTGGTGTTAGTAGTAATAGCTACAGCATATCTGCACCATGGGGACGCAGCTCCTCGGAGAGTATGGTTATGATAAAGGGTGCGCAACTCGCCACGTGTAAGCGAGCAGTGATGACCGTCCCAATGACTGATGCCAACATATATTATTCACCCCGCACCAATAGGCGGTTACTTTGGCTAGTTTTACCTATAACCTTATAGGACACGAAATTCACAGATTTTGTCTCAGTTTTTAACTTTAAGCCTAAAAACAAAATTTTGAGGCCCGCAACGCCTCTACGCCCCCTTTGCATTTGTTGGTAAAAGTTTAGAATTTGTATACCACTGTTAATATTTCTGGGTTGATTCGGAAACAAATCAAACTTTCAACTTAGATAATTTTTTGAGATAATGCAAAAATAGACCATATTCCTTTAAAGAAATACTCGCTCCCGCTACCCGTCTCTTGATCCTCCATTCAAAGAGAAGTTAAAATACATATTTGGTCTCTCTGTCCCAAGATATTCAGTTACACTTATTCTAACAGATTTCTTACTTGTAAGGCTATTTACGATAACCACAGATGAACCACCTCCTTGATGTTTATCGGTGCAAATTTAGCATTGCTATGCGAATGTTAGTAGACAAATACTCTCTAAGCTGCCTATACTAATCAAAAGAACTGCTCAAATGGAAATATTGAGTACTACTTCTATCGTGTTTTGCTAAGCCGACATATTGTAAATAAATATTTCTCGAGAGACGACGCCAATTATAATCATGTCCGTCTTTGAGCACTTGTAGCTAAGAAATTACATGTTTCGGTTATTTCAAAAGACATTTTCCTTTTGTTTTGATTAATCACCTAGAAAAGTTATCGATGTTATTCCTTAATACATTTATATATAATTTATTGTATATGAAATTATTAACAGGGAAAATTAAAATATATTGTGAAGTTACACACACATATTCAACAGTTAATACTAAATTTATATTTTTCGTCAGGGATACAATGTACCATTTGAGTCTAATAATACCAGAATGAACGAAGATGGAGAGAACAAAATTTCACATCAGGCATCTACCGATATGCCGCCAAGTATATCCGGTTTCCTTTCAAAGGAAAAAGAAAGGAAAGTAGAAGTTTTATCAGACTATTACAATGGAATTAATTGTATTACTCAAATAGACCAGAAAATCTTCGAGGGACAGGAGAAAATGCGAAGGACAATAAAGGTTTTTCAGTGTGAAATATGCAAATATAAAAGTTGCTATAAGAGTAAAGTGGAAATTCACCTGAGAACTCACACTCAAGAGAAGCCTTTTCAGTGTGAAATGTGCGAATATAAATGTTCGCGAAAATTTAGCTTGAAAATGCACGTGAGATCTCATACACAAGAGAGGCCTTTTCAGTGTGAAATTTGCGGATGTAAATTTGCTGGTGGCAGTGACTTGAAAATGCACGGGAGAATTCATACAGGAGAAAAGCCATTTCAGTGTGAAATATGCGGATATAGATGTATTAGGAACAGTGCATTGAGGGTGCACAGGAGGACTCACACAGGCCAGAAGCCTTTTAAATGTGCAATATGCGGATATAAATGCAGCGTAAGTACCAGTTTGGAAAACCACATAAGAACTCATACAGGCGAGAAACCATTTCGCTGTCAAATTTGTCAATTTAAATGTGCACGTTCTTGTGGTTTAAAACAACACATGAACACTCATTCGGGGGTAAAGCCTTTCCAGTGTAAAGTTTGCAATTTTAAATGTTCTTTTGGGAATTCATTGAAAAGGCATGTTCAAATTCATATGGGCGAGAAGCCATATCAGTATGAAATATGTTCATATAAATTTAACCAAAGTACCAATATGAAAAATCACATGAAATCTCACAAATCTTTATCAGTGTGAAATATGTGGATATAAGGAGTCGCTTGAAATGGCACATAGGACTCATACAGCCGAAAATCCTATGAACATTAATATACTAAATATCTTAAACCGAATTACAAATGAATATTTAACAGGGAATAAAGCTTTCAGTAAAATATACAGAGAGTACCGCGCTGAGGAAATGCATTAGGATTGGCAAAATCTAGAAGTGTTTTAAAGGTATGCGTGTATTTTGAAGTACGTAGTTTTTCATTGTTATGTATTTGGGTATAAATGTAGTGCAGCAGTAAATTCTAGTTGCAAATCATTCATTCATGAAATATTTAAATTTAAAATACATAGGAACAGACACTGATTTGAAAATACACGTGAAAAGTTCTCAAAGGAAGAAGCCTTTTTAAGCCAGAGCCGGTCAGTCAAGCCAACCGCACTTATTTGAATGCCAAACTGCCATTTTACAAGTTTAAATTATAGATCTAATGCAGTTTTTAGTATTGGTTTAGAAAATATAATATGTATCTTCTGTAGTGAAAAGTTGGCGAAATAAAATAATTAATCTGTTTTTCTCTATTGCACGTCGTAAAATAATTTATAACACATATGAGATAATATATCCGAAATCACCAGTGATGTTTATTCTTACGTTGTTTATTACGATTTAAATCCTCTTTCTAAAACTTAAAAAAAATCTTGGTTAAGTAAGTGGATACAAATGTACTACCAAATTTAAGAGGCTCTTGAGATCTCTGAAACTAAATATTCGTTAATGCCAAATATTAATACCAGAGGGGTTATTGAAAATTCAAAAACGAATCCATACAGACGAGTAGTATTTTGAATATTGCAAATTTAGAAGAAGGAATTAAAAATGCAAGTCAGAACACATACTCAAGAAAGCACTTTTGAATGATATGTATTTAGCAAAGTAAATGTACTTTTCAAAATAATTAGCCGTGTCCGGTTTGTTGTTTCAGAGTCAAAATTGTTGAGAATTCCGTTTTCGGGTGCATAAATGGTCACCCTCTCTACACCTTCTTTAGACTATATGTTTCTTTTTCTCCATTGCTATTTTAAGATATAGAACTTCTGATTATTTTGTTTGTAAGAGTGCTTAATGTCGTAGATGATAAAGAGTTGCATTTCAAAATGTAGATTCTGAATTTTAGAACTGCTACATTATTATTAACTACAAAACACAACTGCTCTTTTGAGTTAAATTGAACTCATAAGGCTCTTGCAAAAATGCTACAGTCCTGGTAATTCGGAATTCCTTTTGCCTCATTAATTCCTGAAATTGGTCATTACGAATTGAGATTAGCGTCAACGTATTTTTTTTAACAGAAATTTGGGTTGAAATTCGTTTGTTTCTGTGAGTTGGAATACCACAAGTTTAAATCAACTATTTTCTACTGGATAAATTTCATTTACCTACAAATTTCCATAGTGTAACATCATGCATCAATATTTTCAAGACACCTGGAATTCAGGCTTTTGAAATATCTGTAACCATGGATATGGTGCCACACATGCAATCTTGCTGAACGACAAATGCACACGTTATTTACTGCAGCAAACTTAATGCCATTTCATCAGATTTCATTACTATTATATTGTCGTAGCTTCTGTTTTCTTTTCCTAAAACATAGACGTTCTTCCGTAACAGAAGCTAAAGCTATGAACTATTCATGACCATCATTTTCTAATAGAATATATTTTTCAAAAAGTTATATATCATTTCGTTGCCAACGTTGATTTAGTTTTACTATTTGAAATTGAAATTTTAAATATGTAAGCGCTTTATAAAAAACATTTTAGTTTATTGTGAATTACCTACCTTGTTCTCTTACTGTTCAAACATTCCCGGTGAAAGTATTATTCAAAAATGGAAATAAGAAATAGTGTAGAGGCCTGATTTATGACTCATAGGGCATTGATTTTCCTTGTTATATTTTACGGCAATAATAATACTTCTACTATGGACTCGTTATTTCTATTTAAGCATATTTCATCTGATTTGAATTTCGTGACGTTTGTTACAGCTGTTTCATCCTCTTAATCTCTAATACTACATCAGCAGTGGACATACCCTAATAGCATTGCCAACTTACAATAGGCTTGCAACAAACTTGACATGTAAAGTATGCAAGTTTGGAACCAGTTGGAAGGGCAAGTCTGCAAGTTTGAAACAAACTTGAATCGAATATGCTGACACTTTTATATTTGTAGCAAGTCTTCATTGTACGTTTGCTGCAAGGATAGGCGTGGGAACTACGTGTTAGATATTCCACCCACGATAATCCTTTTTTGTACGGAGCTGTAAAAATAACACCATTAATCTGCAAGCAACAGAGAGCCAATATGCCCTAATATGATCAAGAAGTTCCAGCTCTGACAGGGTGACACTACCCGTCCGAGAGAGTTACCCTCTTGCGAGAAGGTCAAGGTGTTATAATAAGTGTGTAGGTAGTTTTAATTCATAATTTAATTCTGGACATTGAAAATGAAATGCTTTTTTAAATGCTACCCACGTCTGTGACTAGTACCCTCTAAAGGGTTAGAATACGGTAAGTGAACGGAACTGGTTGGAGAGTCTAAGGGGTGTTTTCTATTTATTACACTGATACGCAAGGTTTTGTTGTTTTCAAGTGAAGAGGTGTATCTGAATGGATTTTGTCCACAGATTTCGAAAATGACCTTCAAAATGTATCACGTCAGGTTTTTCCACAAATCACGAAAATGTAAAAATTGAA
>JAGDQP010057399.1:0-12753 GCA_022664845.1 Lepisma saccharinum | reverse complement strand
GAGGGAACCCATTACCAAAAGGCAATGAAACTATATAGCGCTATGGGACCGCTGCTCTTTTGCTCAGCAACGAACAATCTAAATTATAATGTTTGAGCCTAATACAAATTTCAACAGTTCGCAATTTGGAACAAGTATAGTTTAACGCGTACACGGTTCACAGTTCCGATTCACTGCTCCAAGTACCGGTGATTTGAATCTGTGGTCAGATACAAACCACCGCAACTTGGAGCAGTAAATCAGAACTGTTGAAAACAACTAATCCTGAAAGAGAAGTTCTTAATTCGAATAATCACACTAGTAATGGTAATTTAAATGGTGCACAAGAAGTTTAAACGCAACCTAATCTAACCAACAGTAAACTAACGTAACAACAAATTATGGGAAATTAAAATAAAAAGTTGGTTTGATATTAAATCAGTAAAGACAATGATGTAAATGGTTGAAATTATTTAATACTGATGAAGTACGGTAATTGTAGTATTAATTAATTTAGTTGATAGCATAGCTAGTAATACATGAATAACTAATTTCAGTATTCGAAGATCAAACACTGTTGGGAAGTATTAAGGATAACATTAAATCCAGTCGACTACTGTGGATAGATATCACTCATATTCATCCACTATTCGAATACATGAAGTGCCTTTAAAACTCGTAGGTTAGGATAAGAACTGCCATTTATAACAAATTGATCCTTTTCCACGACACTGAATTTTGCACGGAAAAGCCATGATGTTGAGAGAGGACAGTATTCCCATATACTCGTCATGCAATCTTCACTGTTGCTTGACCACAGTCGAAGGAAAGTGAAAGAATATTAATTTTGGCAACATTACGCTTTTTTTGGGGGGGAAGGGGGGTTAAACTCAAAACCTAGCTTATTAGAAAATCAATGTTAATTCAGAGGAGCACCACTTCTTGTCTAATTTTATTTATTACCAAGAAATTAAGTCAGACGGTGATTTTTATTTATAACATATTGTAGCATCTCTGTATCTCGATCTACAATATTTTATAAGCAGAAATTACCATGTGACTTAATTTCTTGGTAATAAATAAAATTAGACAAGAAGTGTTGCTATGGATTAACATTGACTTTCCCATAACCGAGATTCACTTTTGAGTTTTAACTCCCAAAAGGGGGGTTAAAATTTTGTCCGGGAAAATTATTTTCAGTGTCAAAACTTCAGGGTTTTGTGAGCAAATGTGGAAAATTTCATGGATATATCTTGAAAACTTTCGTTTTTACATGGCTGTTCCTCAGTTACACGAATTAACGAACAGTCTGTATATATATATCCCAATGATATATATATATAAGGCTGTGATTTATATTAATATATATATAGTTTCTAACCCATCTTCGTTCGATCGATCCTCGACATACTATCTGATTTTTGTAGCAAAACGTCAATGGTGATACGGAAATAAAATAAACATGTCACTATGACGTAGCATTACCATGATTCCGATTCATGAACCTGAGACTTATTTCGTTCGGAAAAATCATGCCCGACGTAAGCTAATGTAAATGTATGTACCTTAGCTGTCATAGAAGCAAATTAATTTTGTACAACTCAAGATACTCGAAAAGTCATTTGAATCTGGAGGATAAACAGTGGATGAATATAAATGGTCTGTCCACCATAGGTGTTCAACAAAATATTGCTACAAGTATTGTTCCAAACAAAGTGACTCCAAAAATATTATTTGTGCTGTGTTTAAAGTATAATACACATTTCTTCAAGAACTATAATCCTAACTGTAAGCGTACATCATAAGAGCGGACCTCACCCTCACCGCTTGAGGCTGAGTGAGGTTCGATGAAAATGAATACCTTTGCTGTCAACAGTAGATGACTGGATTTAATGTCCTCCTCACTACAATGTTTTCCAATAACATTCGGTGTGCATACATTACTCGTTACAATATTATCAACGACTTATCAGGGCACTTATTTCATCAGTAATCAACAATTTAAATCACTCTCTTTACTGATTTATGAATAGAAAATAATTTATTTTTTATTTTGCCTTAGTTTGTTATTTATATTTGTCTTACGAGATTAGGTAACAAATGAAATCGTGATTATTCGGTTAGCAATTTCTCTTTCAGAGTTACTGGTTTCCAACAATTCCGATTACACTGCTCCAAGTACTATTAACTTGACTGAGATTACTTGTTACAGATTCCATTCACCGTTCTTTGAAGCAGTGAATACGAACTGTGTGGGCATTAATCACGTATCTGTTACGAAACCTTTACATGGATAAGAACTTTCTTCTCAGAAACATGATCCCAAGATTTGAATTTGCAGCAGCAGCATTGGATTTTTATGCAAGGAAACAAACTCATTCGAGGTACACAAAGATCATGCTGCCACCTAGCGCCAAAGATACACTATCCTATCGATAAATACACCCTTTTTGAAATATGAACTACGAACTGTTTATCATAAAGTATACTTTGCTCTCTTGAATTGTATCTTCAATTAAGGTTCATGCTCAGGTCCTCGTGGGACTACTTGTGTTATTGTTCCATTGGCAGCATCGAATGTGAATTTATTATCGAGGAAAAGTTTGCTCTCGTAGAAAGATTTCACATCATGAATGCCTACTCTTCTTGCCTGTAAAGAAACGAAATGTTTATAAGAATTGTAATGCACATAACGTTATTAACATTCAAAGAAAACGGAAAAGGGTAAAATACGATCTGGCAAAAAATTATAGAATTGATTGAGTTAAAAAAAAAAAAAAGTACTTGAAACTGATTACATGAAACGTCCTAGTGTTTTATTGGAAACTTCATGAGGATATACTTAAGGAGCAGCGATATTGGGCTACAGCGGCCTGCAAAATAATAATCAATTTTACATTTTCACACATTTCTACGAATCTAACGGTTTCATCCAATTGTTTTTTCGAAGAAAAAACAAGACTCAGTATCTCCCTCAGCATACTGTACGGTATTGTGAAGGTACTTATGTGAAATCTTTGCGATCTATTTTCTCTTTAGAAATAAGGATAACTATAATCGAAATTTTCATAAATTGTTCGAAGTGGGTTATTAAAATAATCGATTTCTGAGACAAAAAATACTTCGTGAAGCCTTTACAAACATTGCCATGTATTACGTTGAAGGGGTATTGAGCAATTTTTTTTCCCAAAGGAAGTGATGAAATCATGGTATTCCTAGTAAAATGTAAAAATTGATGTTCAATTGGACACTTACTTTACTGGCTGCTGTAGCCAAGTACCGCCGCCTCTTAAGCATCTCTGAACTCAACTCTGACTAGTGTTTCTGTAAAAGGTGCTTTTTTTTTGCGTACACAAATAATTTCAGCTAGAATTTAAATTTATATTTATGGCCTTTAGGCATCTAAGGCTAACTAAGGCCTGGATAGGGGAGGGAAAAGGATTCGGGAAAGTGTAGCCAGGGCCTATATTGAAGGTGCCATCCCGGCATTTGCCTGGTTTAACTGAGGAAAAACTTAGGTCAGGATGGTCGGTCGCTGGGATCGAACCCACGACCTCCCCGATTGCTCCGCTAACGCTCTAGTACTAAGAATTTTCGCTAGAAAAATGCAACCAAACAGTGAATTAACTAGAACACACAATCTACATACAAACAGTTAAGGACAACTTTATTGAAATTTTACCTAAGGCCTTTTACCTGAAATTAGCATTGCTATTTTTGTAACATGGAACGAAATGGTAGTAATCTCCGACCTATTTAAGTTATCTCAAACGCCGCTCTCTGGATATTAACATGGGTTTCCCTGATTGCGAGGTGAAGACGTTCTTATAGAAAAACTTATTCTCTGAATAAAGTGGTAAGAAAAAAACGGTATATCGCAGCCCACCGTCAAAACGGATTTTCTATCAACGTGCACCTCTGCAGTCCCTGAACATATTGCGAAATTACTCGGTAGTTTTGATGCGTTCTTTTGGCGCAACCTGCATACGTACGGTATGTTTTGAAATATCCACTTGTGGCACTGAGACTCAGTAAAAGAACGGCAAAACAACTTAAAACAACAAAGTGGGGATGTGCCGTTTGTCCACAAAACCAATCTAAATGTAATCATGCGATTGTGTACCTTTTACATCGAGTATTCCTGTGTTGTCATCGTAGAATGATTTCGTTGCTACACACAGTTAATATGATTCACTCAAAAGCAAGGTTGACTGATTTAACTCAAAGTGATTTAAATCAGATGATGTTAAAAAAAAAATAAAAATAAAATAAAAAAAAAAATTGTTTAAAGAAAGATTAGAAATAAAGTGCATCATTTTTTAATCATTCTGTGGTTTGAATCATATGTAAGCTTAAAATTTACCATTAAGTCCGTATGTGAAGCTCTTATGATATAAACCAAAATAAAAAGTGATCGAATTGGAATTTTGACAAACCATTTGAATCGTTCATTTCATATTACCCCTGAAGTTTTAGAAGAGAACGCCGAAACCCAATTCACATTATAAGTTTACAATTTGTATTATAAATATGTGTATTTTTGTAATACATATGAAAACGAACACACACAATACAAAAAAAATCCAGTCGTCGTTTATAAAAGCAAAATAATTGTTTCGTAATATTACCTACTTTGTGTATTTGTATCAAATTATTTGATTTCTTCACAAATTGAAAGCAATTTATACTCAGTGGAAGTATAAAGTTTACCTATGTGTATGCTGAAGGATAATAATACAAAAAGCTGCGTATCCACTATTGATTTGACTGAATTAAACAGCTCTCACTGAATTGAATTTTATGTGAGATCTTTCGGCAACTTTCGATCAGACCGATTGGATGATAATGGGAGAATTGGTGGAACGAAGAAAACGGAAGGAAACGAGAGAAACCTAAGAAAACCCACGAACGTGGTTTTAGTTCACCACAAAGCCCACATAGCACATCCGGGAGCGAATCGGGAACACCACGGACCAGACGTGAGTGCTCCTACCATTGAGCGACCGCGGCTCCAAAATAGCTCTCATACTTTATGGAATATTGTCACAGGGTGTTCCCAAATTGATAGTAGAATTCTGAGGGCTAAAAACTCGAAGTGAAATGAACTAAAATTTAATCTTAGAAAACTTAAATCCCAGAATATTTCGTTAGGGAGATGCAGCCTGAAGGAAAAGAGAAAACTGCGATTATAAAACATGCAGTTGCTTAGGAAGACACAGACGTAATTTTGGAAGGAAAGCTGATACGTAGAAACATTCTAAAATGTTCCTTTTTCAATCGACGAAAGTACCGTAGAAGTTTCCTTGATGTTAACTTTCTATAAACCATAAGTAACGCTTTATCTTAGTTCCTTTTTAAAATGATTACAAGTTTTTGTAAATGCCTATTTCCGTAGCAAACACCGCAAGATTTGTGAATTTTACTTTATTTTTTACTGGTTAAGGTATTTGATAACAAGAACCAACTTAGTAGCTTTTTCGGTGCCGCACAAGTTATATTTAAATAAAAAAATCAACAAAAATTATTTTTTTTTGAAAAATCGTGACTTTTTTCAACCCTGCTCAAAAGTATGCAGAAGCAAGTATCTGAAGTTCTTCGAAAAATTCTTTTACTTCAAGTACACAAGTAATGAACATCAAGAAAAAAAAATGGAATTTTGATAATTTTATATTTCAAATTCCAGGGTTTAGTAGTTGGGCAATAACCTGTAATAGCAATCAAAGCATGAAGTTGTTGAATTGTTGCAACGCCAGACTTTGATATTCTGTGTAATCGAACGTCCCGACATATTGATATGAAGATTATGGGAATTGAAGAATAATTATGAACGCTTCTAGTGTAAATATTTATGCTTTGGGGGTTTTCAAAGAACTGGAATAAGACTTATTTGCTTGTGGATGGCTGTTTGGAGAAGACATATTCATGAATAATGGAGAGTATTATCGAAATGTAATTCTATTGGTCCTGAACGTCATGGATGGTGGTGTTGAAATATTTGCCAATTATAATAGACGGAAAAGAAACAATGTTTAGAATTTAATTTATTTGTTGATATCTGAACTACTTAAAGTAATTCTTAATTAAGGTGAATATAAACAAGTTAACCTCAATATCTCTGAATACATTTCTCTGCTGAGTACATTCCAAAAACACTAATCTATATTAGTTCCATACGAAATTGAAGTCAGGCAAAACGAAACTTTATTGGATAAGAATATTAACATAGCTGACATCCAAGATAGAAGCAAAAGTCCTTCATCTGTCAACACACTGGTCCACTGACCCAAAAGAGTTCCATTATCTATCTTAGCAATTCTACAAGACATAACTTACACACCACATATTGGATTTCCACATTATTCTTCAGACAGAGACCGTGTACCACTTTTTTAACAGCATTCTCTGAATATTCACTAGTTTCAAAAGCTCTATCTATCACCTCATAGGTATCCCAGTCTCAACAATAACAACAAAGAACTGATGTTCAGCGCTTAGACAAAAGTACATCTATCATAATAATATCTTAAAGGAAGAAAAACCAGAAATAGACCCACAATAATTGAGTAGGTTCATCTTAACTAAGAATAGATGAATGACGTCATGTGGTATAAAGTTCACATAACATCACTATTAGCTATTAAATTTACGAGAATAAAGTACTCGGAATGGCGTTTGGGAACACACATTGTTTAACGCTGACTTGCGGATGGATGTTGTTGGATTATTATATTTGCTTCAATACATGAGTGACATATAGTTCAATACTTTGATCTTGGCTTTTGTATAGTAGACACCAAGGTTAAAAATGTCTAATTTAAGGATACCACCACACTACTACTTATTATGCCACTTCGGATTGACTGGATATGAAATAAAAACCAAAACAAATTAAGTATTCCACGCTCTAGTATGTTAACACTTAAAGCTTGCGCACGTAATATTCTAGTTTATTTGAACAATGTATACACTCACGTACTGAAATTTGCTGAATCCTTTTACACACATTCTAGGACCTAATAGAGTAAAGGAAGAACCCTTTCTTTAAATTACTATCAAAAGAAAATGAAAATTGCCTGTTCGTAAATTCGAAGTAACTAACAAATGTTTTCCTTCTACTTTCCAGCACTCCAAAAGTGAAGAAATTCATTTTAAGATCGACTTATACATGAAAGAAACAAAACACGCACAACTTTTGGTAAGAGCATCCACGTTATGGCACACTCCCGTTATATAAATAATAAATATTCCTTGTAACGTATAGAAGAAACTCACCCTTTGTACAAATTCCTTTTCCTTCATCACGATTACTGTCTGGTCACGTCCAGTTGGTCGACATCGAATAAATAACAAGTGATCCATTGCCATTTGACGTAAGATGTAATACAGAAGTTCATTGTTGTCCTTCTTGTATGTTAGATATTTCTGGAATGTCTGTAAATGATAAACACATTGTTACTACTCAACAGTTAGAACAAAAATATATTTACACTGGTAAATATTGTCTTCGGACAATACTACATTTTACAACTAACTTTACGAAAAAACCTGCTGCATTTTTAATTTTTGTCCATAATCTCTTCTGTTTTCACCCTAATATTCCTTAATCAGAATTTTGTTTTGACTTTTTAATATGCTGTGCCCAATTTCAAATAAATGTTTAGATAAAACTTATTTGAGTTTCTTAGAACAATCTACATTTCAGAATTAAGATTTAAATTTTATAGATTTCAAGCATATTGAAAGATTTTTCAAGGTTGGTTATGTACACAGTAAACTGAAAACTGATGAACTTTACTAACAATGAATTGATTTCAATTTTCCAAACAAGACTGCTAACCGAAAAGATGCACAGAAAGCTTGACTCTGATCGATTCTTTGAAAATGACAGTTGATAACTGTCGAAAAACTGACCACACAACTATTGTAAAAGGAAGACCGCGAAGCTAATTGGGTATGACCTGGATCAATGATTTACAATTTTTAGTACGAACGTACTGATATTAAAGCCAGTGACTGACGATATATGATATTTCTTCAGATATAGAAGGTAGGAAATGAACTTGCGAGTTTACTGATAAGGCAATATAGGAAATGTTTGGCCTAAAGAAAAATCAGTCACATATTTCCTTTCGCTACTTGTACTTTTGATTTACCTTCTTCTAAAATACTAAAATATTAACAACTTGCATTTAACGTCTCTGATCAGCAAAACTTCTATCCTATAATAATCCACGGAGAGATTAATGACAATTAGAGATGGGTCAATACCACAATTTCCCGATATCCAATACCGATACTTGTTTTAGACATTCGAAACTCAAATGCTTTCTTTAACAGTCTTCTACAACATAGATCAACTATACGGTAACTAAAATTCGAAGTACGATGTTCAAACTTATTCTATTTTACGTATTTACACTAATCTTGTACCTTCTTATGATTTTTAATACTACTTTCTTTCACGTAAAGAGTTGCGATATAGTTTGATCAAGGGCGTTCGAAGCAAAGATCCTTGAAACTCAGTTAAGCAAACATTTTTGGTTTTGGAGTCAAGAGTATAGATTCCTGGACTATAATGTTTATTGGAGTTCACTTTTTAAATGTTCTAAGCACAAACTTTGCGTTTTATTACAATAGATTCTAAATTTGTCGATTGTAGCTTCTGCGGCTATCCAAAACGTGTCTTGTGTTTTTCGTTATCGTCAACATATATGTTTGTTTGGAATTCTAAGCTATGACAGCTGCCCAGATGTTCAGCATTATCTGATTACTTTTGGATAGCATCGCCGCGAGATTATTATTTTCATAGAAACGTATCAGTGTCACAGAAAACACAAGCATTCATAAATTGAGAGAACCCATCGCTGATCAAAATTATCATGGCCAATCACAACTCTAAATACTGAATATAAATACTTACATTTCTCATTGTTCTCATGACACTGTACTTCTGTGTTTCGACAAAGCTTTCTAACATCATTCGAATGGCCATATTGACATCATGCTCCAGAACGTGTTCTCGCAAATGCATCTTGGCGTGAGCTTCTGACATTCTTATGACACTCTCTATATGACGCACCGTGATCGGCAAACTTCCAGTAGCCTTGAAAAGAGAAAGAAAATTAAACAACATATACACTGCATTCATAAAAGAAATCTTAAACGAGCCTTCAACTATAACAAGAAATAATCATTTGATTTATGGTCTGTAGGCATCTATGGTTCACGTCATGATAGGGTAGATGAAAAGATTCGGCAATTGCCTAACTTCAAGATATCCTCACGGTATTTGCCTTATGCGACTGACGAAAAACAATGGAAATATCTGCCAGGATGGCCGACCGGTGGTATTTAACCCTCGCAGTACTAAGATGGGGTCAGTTTGACCCCTAACCCAAGCTGGACATTTTGTAGTTTTGGGTGGATTTAAAAAAAAAATGTATGCTAAAATTATTTTCTAGGAATTCTCCTATGAAGTTCTCTTTCATTCTGTCTACTTAGTAGTTTCGTAAAGTTTAATTTGTTTGTTATAAATGAAAATTTTCAATCAATTATCACGTTCCGAAAGGAAGAAAGAAAATTTTTGGCAGTCTTCCAAATGTAGTTCACTAGATGACGCTGAAGGTATGGGATTTCCATGCAAGCGAGTGTAGGCGCTTCCCTCATTTCGTTAGTTTCTGCTATGTGTTCGGTTGTGTGTACATTTGACTAATTTTTACTGTAAATTTGACTATAAATTTGTAAATTAGCACTTGAGTTTTTGTGGTAATTTAAATAATCGTAATATTGTGGAAATTACGTTTTGCCCTTTCTAATAAATATTCACTGCCAGTATTATATCAATATTTTATCTTTTGATCAGTTTTCTGGCCTTAACATTATAAATACCTATGGGGTCATCTTAGGCATTTAAGTAATATTCTGATCTTAGTACTGCGAGGGTTAACCCAGAACCTCCCGAATGAAAAGCCAACGATCTACGAGGCCACTCGGTGAAAGAGTATTTGAAAATAAGATTAACGAGGCAATTTCTACGTGTTTCAGAAGTTGAATTTCTACATTTTATTACGGTTCAACATTTTGACTGAAGACAACGGACAAACCAATTGTAATGGGCTCATTACAAAATTAGGTGTTTAAGGAGCAACGAATCTTACACTTGTAAAATAATAATAATAATAATGATAAAAATATAAAGCATTAAGAATAAAGAGATATGTCAAGCCGAGCAGAAAATGGAACTTGATATAAATCTGTGTAGATGGCATATAACCCGAATTGATATGTACGTATTAATACTCTACACGAGGTATGTTAAATATATTATGTAGTAAGTATAATGTTCTAGCAATCGCAATAGGACCCAGAAATATCCAAACGTGCCTACTCACGCTTCTATATCTGAAGGAAATTCTTCCCCAAGGTATGCGGTGTCGTTACTGTATCGTCTAGCTCTGGAACTGTATGCGTATTAGCAGCAAACATCATCGTTTACAGTGCTCCCCATAGGAAATAGGGGGGAACAGATCCGGTAATCCAACAGGCCAGTTCCCGAGAGAAGATAGGGTACAATTTTGGAAAAAATTCTCCAGAAATTGTAGTGATGAGGCAGCAGTGTAAGAAATTAATGTTACCAGATATAGGACAATTCCACACGGCGCGTCAAATCAAATTCATATCGTTACGTAACTACGTCGAAAATTCAGTACATAATTTTTTTAAGAAACCCTGTAGTTAGTCAAGAATTTCCAGCTGGCCAGATCTCCTCAACTAAGCTCAACGCTTTTCAGAATCTTAGAAGGGTTCTCTATTGAACTACTGTTAAATGATCTTACTCACATGTGACCTCATATTTGCAGTAAAGATCTCTAAACGGCAATAGCATTGAAGTAAAGGCTTTAACAGAGACACATTTAACGAAAAGTTTGTTAGCTTCTGTTGAGAATACGAGTGAATGCGTTTATATCGTCAGCTTGGAACCAGAAAGTAGTGTGTCCACTTTTGCTACTTTTGAGAAAAAACATTTTAAAGGTTTGAAGGTTCCATTTAAAGTCTGTGTAAGTTCATTTCATTTCTAACATTTTTACCCACTTGGAGGTCGTTTCGTGAGGTATTATTTTGAGGGTTGATGCTTCAATACAAGGTCTTTGACTACAGTGTTAACACCATTTTGCCAAGATGTGGACATAGTACCTTCTGGTTATACGGTGACGATATGCTTCTTGGTATTCATGGTGTAGAACGCTGATGATAAATAATCGATAAATGTGATTTGAATTGATTTACAGCCTTTAGGTATCTATGGTTCACGCCGGGATAGGGAAGGTCCATCTGTGCATTCGCCTGGTATGGCTGAGGAAATCTGGAAAAACTGTCAGGATGGTCGACCGCTGGTTTCGAATCCAACACCTACAGCATCCGAAGCCAACGCACTACCAACTGAGTTATGGTCGAGAAATGTGATATACCAAAGAAGTTGCTGGAAATACTTAATAATTCAAATAAGGAACAGGTCATTAAATAATATAGCAAATACTAATGCTGCAGTGGTAGAAATTCATATAATACATTTATTATATGAATGGGATGCTGAATCAGTGGGGATATACACTATGAAGCATCATTTACTTTTCCAATGTTATCGATTTGTGCATTTGTGACGTGCTACTGCTATAATCTAAATAAAGACATGATTATTACGCACGTAGGGTCCGCATATCAAATAAACTTACCTACACCTCAGCCTTAGAGAATGTTGAACTTACAACCGCTAACATTTTCTGTCCCTCTCTAGGAACGTCTTCAGGCGTTTATTGTATATGGAATGAGTTTTAATTGTAAATTATACCATTTACGTGTATATGTACAAGTAAATATGTGTAAACATGCAATCAAAAAATGTATATCATATCAACCCTGTCAATTGCACTGCAAATTTGTATTAAACTATTTTGTAAATGCTGGGAAAAGGATTGAACACATTTTAATCACAATTGACTGTACCCTCAAAACTGTACGTCCCGCCCTTTGCACGATAACATTATTTTCGTCCGATAGATAAAATTGTGAAACCTTCATCGGTTCATCCCTCCTAAATGCCTTGGGATAACAAAAAATTATCATCATGTTGGTCATCTCTCTCTTCCATAGTTTGGAGAGGAAAAAAAAAAGCAAATTGAAAACATTAAAATGATGTGATCTGAAGTAAACAACTCCCACATCATCATACTTATTATTTACTGAGTAGTGACAAAAATGCTAGTTCGAACTCGTACCTTAATAAAATTAAATTAGGTTACGTACCAAAGATTCCTGCCGCAGTTCACTATACATTTTAGCAACTTTGTCTTGATCTATGTTTTCAAGTTTTGGATGAATGTTTTCACGTGCATAGACGATATATTTCTTCAACAACTGCTGGGGTATCTTTTGAACATCTCCAAGCACAATCTCCACAGGCTCTTCGAGCAACTTTGGATCCTCATTCTGCTTCTTTAGTGGATGGTGGCGAATATGCGAGTTCACGACGAAACGAGCGAGCTGCTGATCTTGCATGTAGTCTACTTCATCTCGAACAACACACAAGATATCAAATCGCGACAAAATGGGCTCAGATAGATTTACCTAAATAAGGAACAAAATAAAATGTTAAAGCAACACAAATCAGGACATAAAAGTTCATAAACAAAATTCAAAATATTTCCTCAGAAGGATTTATGCATAAAGAAGTCAAATTCTATCAATATACTAAGAAGAAATTCTAACAGACTCGGG
>JAGDQP010057398.1:0-12753 GCA_022664845.1 Lepisma saccharinum | reverse complement strand
CGTAATAGCTTAACCGTTCATGTTTTACCGTTAGTTAAAAGTGGTTAATGATAGAAGGATCATAATTTCCGTTCACCATAAAATACACTTATAGTCTGGAAATCACTCAAATAATATGATCAATAATTATTATTTTTATTTTGGGCGCCATTATTGGATTTTTGGGACTCTACATCAATTCCAAAGTGCCTCAATATCTTAAAATGACCTTTTAGGTATGCCCATTCATTATGCCAAATTTCATGCTTTTATGAAAAAGTGCACAATTCTATGAAATTTTGGCCCCACTATAAGGAGGAAAGATTTAATTTTGCTCTGTATGTAGCTGTAGAATGAGAAGCTACTCATTTTCACAAACTTATACCAAACCACACACAAAGCAAAATTAAATATTTTCTCCTTATAACAGAAAAGCTACTAAATGTAACTTTTACAATTCATAAAATGTTACCAACTAGACATAATGCTAAAGACAGAGATTCCCAAATAAACTTCATCTCTTCCATCAGCTCTGTGCAGAACAATAGGTCACGTGTCAGTAATTAGGATATCAAACTCATCAATGAAACACTCTTTTTTATTACTTTTTATAAACTCATGGAAATTCTATAGAATTTATGAATCATGGAATACCAAGAGGGGCAAAAATTGCCACCAGGAATAGAAAATAAATATATAAAAAAATAATATATTCCTAAATACATACTTTTCTTAAACAATTCATAGTAAAAAGTAAAAAATATTTTTGTTTATGCATGACTAAAAAGAAAAGCATGGGGCTCTCTCTCATTACAGTCACTTTATAAATTCTTGAAGTGGCGCGCCCAATGCTTTTCTTTTGTAGTCCTGCAACAAAATTATTTTTTACTTTTTAGTGCGAATTGTTTAAGAACAGTGTCTTGAAATATTTTTTTTACTTTTTTTTTTCAAGCTATTTCGGTGTTCAGATACTTTTTCTCAAGCTAATATTTTGTGACCCAAATCCTAAAGTGTTTTGCAACCAGTCAAACCCAATATCGTTGCAGGCTAGTTTTATTTTAGGATAAAGAAGTTCATATTAAAAAAAATATATTAAAATATGCTTTTAAAATATACTGTATAAATATATATAATTATAGTGAAACCTTTCTAAAGCGGACAGCCGCGGGGAATCAAAAGTTGTCCGTTATAGAGAGGTGTCTGCCGTACAGAGGTTTCAATATTTTTCTACGTAAGCTAGTGAGCAAAGTCATATGCAACCAAAAGAGTGTATAATTATGAAGCAATTATACTGTTTGAATATAACTGAAATCTTAATTACATTACCCTCCGCCGTCTAAACTGTACTCAACTTAGAAATTACATTTTATATTATTTTGCACTTTTCGTTTATCACTAGATATTCCATCTTCCGTATGTTTTTGAATTAATTGAAATCCTGTTGGCTTTTCTAGAAAGACAGAAAGGGAGAGGGAAATGGTCCAAAACTGTGAAATGGGTTTTTGTTTGCGTAATTATTCTCTTCAATCTCCTCTTCGATGTCTTGCGCCGCTCCTTTGCTATTCTACCATCCGAGTACGTTTCTTCCTTCAACCATATTGTTTATCCGGATGTGCACGAAAAAATATCCAGTTTCATCGCGTTAAAATGTTACTCGGACTTAATTACAAACTGTGGAAGGTAACTTCTCCAATCATTCTGTATGACAGTTAGTGGATTATACATGTATCACATTGAAAGTGTCCGTTATAGGAGGTAAATATTGCCTATAGATGGAAAACACTCTCTGTGTCCACTATACAGAGTGTCTGCTTTATAGAGGTTTGCCAATACGTTTCTTCTTATAGCGATGTTCGGGGATTACAAAATATGTCCATTACTAGAGGTTTCACTGTATATGAAAGTAATAATGTAATATTGTATTGTCACCCGACTTACGTCGTTGTGCAAATTTTCATTATTGTATGACATCGGGAATGAGTTCAATTAACGTTTCGAGATTTGAGGGCGCCACGAACCATTGTGAACTAAAGAAAATAATGTAAAAAGAAAGTATCATGAATAAAGGGTATGAAATCTGCTTGTAAATGTAGTTTGTAAAGTTCTTTACAAACAGGATAAGTATTATTGGTCAGTGAATTTATTTGTAGCATGGCTGACGAAGAAATGAAAGAGAATGGCAAATTGTGCCCTTCAAAAACTGTTCATCAAAAGGTAAAATGATTTAACTATAATTTTATGCTCTGAGTGAAGTTATAATTGTGTGAAATAGTTCGAATAATATAGTTTTAATAAACATATCGCTAGCTTTAATAATCAAATTGTGATTTAGTTAAGGGATTCGGTGTGCAAATTTGCCCCCCTTGGTACTACATGTGACCAAACAAAGGTTGGTGCTACCAGGGTTTATACAGGATATATCCAAATTCAAGTGACAACTGTTATGATTGATTGAATTGTTAATCCTGAGTAAGCAGGTGTTTCGAAAGACGGGAACTTGTGAATTCAGAACTAATTCCTTCAATGGAACTTCGTGGGGCTTGAGCTCGTGGCCACGCGCACAGAAAACGAGAGTACTAATTTCTAGGCTAACTAGAGGTCGACAACTTTTATGAGCCGAAAATGGTTCAAAAAATTAAACAAGAATAGTAAAATTCCAAAATTAAGTGGAATGCTGACTGTATGAGCGTCTTTGAACGTAGTAAATCGGAATCGATTTAAACTTCAGATTCCTTCCTAAGGAAATTAACTTTCTGCCATGGAAGAAATGATAAACCACTATCATTCACGTTGCCCGAGAAGTTTGGCTCTAAGAACACGGAAGCACACATCGTTCTCATAAATGCTCTAGTACGTAAGCACACGTAATGCAATACAGGGTTATGAAATTTCACTTATCTCGCTGGTATGGTAAAAGGACATTCATGCATTAACATTGTTTTTATGTGAGAAGGGGACACCAAATATTTGGCACTAATTGTTTGAAGATCATTTCAAGCGTAAGACTCACTATTTATATCTTGGTAGTCCAAAGAGTATTACATCTCTTTTCTGCTTGTTATCAAGCCATAAATAATGCTTCACTTCCTTCAATTTCTTCGGAATAAAACTTAAACAGAAATAAGCCAATACCTTAGCTATAATACACGTATCAGAAAATGTAGAGAGCGCACAGTCTTGAATTCTAGTAATTATAAAATGGCTCAAATTGGGATGGTGTAAGAGGTTTATAGATTTAAGATAGTTTCAAAGGTTTAAAATGATATAACATCGGTTTAATGAGCCGCGCTGGCTGAGTGGTAGAGCGCTTACCGCTGGTATTAGTGGTCATCGGTTCGATCCCTGATCGTGCCATTGGACTTTGTGGTGGACTGGAAAACTATACAGTAAGCACTAACGCTGCGGATTCCATAACCTTTAGGAACCACTGTAGTGTAGTATATACGTCACAAGACCTTACGGTGGGCAAAAGGTCAGCATTTTTGCTTTCTGTGCGCGTGATCACGGGTTCAATTCTCGCCTGGATCCATTGAACGAAGTGGTTCGGAGTTCACTTTACCAAAAATTGTCCTTCCTTAGAAGCTCACCAACTCGTTTAAGACGTTAATAACAATTCAATCAACTGTATACTAACGTTACCGGAAGTTAATAAATCAACATCTTCCCAGATATAGAGATCTATAATAGGTGTAGTTCGAAAACCAGAAATTTCGAGCTTACCCTACCGTCACCTTTGTTTATGAGTTTCTTGCTAAGTAGCATGTGACAATATGTTCTTATTTGTTGTTAAATTATAAGAGTTAATGCAGTTTGATAAGCATTGTATATAAATGATTCTGAAATTGAAGGACACTTAATAAGCGGGACATTTGGGAAAAAGTCGGCACACCGCGTCATTTCATAAAAACTGACTATTCCGGGGAAAATAGGGCGAATGGGAATCCTAAAGTAAGATAATTAAATCTGTCATTCATAAAAAAAAATATCTTAACCTCAAAGTCCCTACAAACAATTGGTTTAGACTTAAGACGGTACCGATCCGATTTTCATCTCTAGTCTTCGAATAAGAATCGAGAAGAATGCTGAACTATCACTATAAGATCGTAAATAAATCACTCAATCAGGGTTTGATGAATGACGGTTTTAATTAGCTTAGCGGCGTATTCTCCATGAATGCAAGGCATGCATTGCATGCCTTCGGATTCTAGGTTATTTATTTTATTATTTTCCAAGAAGAAAACAGAAAAGTTTTTGAGAAATTACGAAACTTCGCCTGATATCCTGGACCAGAACCCGCAATAGTTTACGAAACCGTTCACGTGTGGCGCTGCAGTATTCTCGTCTATGTATGTGGGCGTCTACTCAAGATCTTTGTCGTCCGCTCGCCTGTGAACGTGTGTTTTATTGGGTGAATGAAGCGGGAGAAATCCAAAATGCATGCAACGCTAGAAGTTGCATTCAGCATAGTTGCCATCTAGCTAATGTGTGTGTTGCAGCACTGCCAGGTGCCAATATATGTGGAATTCCACAACATGTATGTAATTTTAGCAGTTGTGTGTAAATTGCGTGGAGTGGAATTCTGTGTGGAATATCTGTGGATTTTTGTATTTCCAGAAAAATCACAAGATAAACTTCTAGATGTGTTATATACTCTTATTTTCTTGACTTTACTGAGGATACTTCCTAATTTTGCCTTTCATCTAGAAAAGGATAAAAGTTATGAATAACTTAATTATTTCCTCCTTAGTGGCAGCTGTAATTTCCGTGAGCGGCAACAGATGATCATTTTCGTTTCAAATTCTTTCTTGCTCTCTATGTCTTGTGTATACCTGCCACGCCATCCTATTCTTTTTATGTAGGAAAATATATTTACCACCAAAACAAGAAGAAATTGTCACCTTTTCGGTAACCTTTTTCATGAGCTCATTGTTGAAAACTGGCATGCGATTGAACCACTTGTAAATCATCTGTGAAACTACCATGTGTCGAACTTCGTTACTCGAGGTCTATGACAATAAGAAAGAGGGAATTGCAAGTTTGTAAAGAACAATTAGATGAAAGTCACCTCTAATTCGCATACATACTTCTTAACAATAATATTAATAACATTGCATGCCCAAACTCAAAAGTCAGGATACGCCACTGGCTTAGATGCAGTCACTTACCCTTTCACCTATGGCCCTCAATGGAATATGTACAACCTACTGAACTGCAGTTACTCATTGAATGGGACATGTATGTGCCTGACTGAAAGTTCTAAGTATTATTATGATCGGTTGCTGGAGCAAGTTAAAATCGGAAAAGAAAAACAATGTCGAATAACCTTTGCATCAATTATAGAAGAAGCCCATTACAAGAAAGTTACTCCATGAGATCCAGTGAGAAGTCCCTTGAGAAACCAGTCATGTATGAGAGCAACTTTGTGTATTCCACTCGAGAGGATACATCCTTAAAAGATTTGCTTCTGAGGATGAAATCAAGTGTTTTGTTGACCAAGATTAATGTGTTAATGAAGTTAAGCAATCTCTCCTCCTCTTGTTATGGTGTTATCGTCACATGTTAACTAAGTCATAATGAAAACAAAAAAAATCTGAAGATGTCACTAAAGTCAGCAAAGAGCCAAAGAAAGACTCTTCCGTTGCAGAAAAAACATCTTATTCGGTTCAACGTTCTATCTTCCGTAAGCTATCTTTGTAGAACGATATCATCAAGAAATTAATTGAGAGTCGTACCAGACATCAGATCCAGATAATTTAATAAGCTGATGTCGAGGTAAACGACATTAAGACTGGTAAAGTAGTGGGTGTCTAGTTATACAATCGCTGCCGAACTTGCGGACCAGCGAACGAAACATGCAAGAAATGGATGATGGAATTAAAATGTTTCTGAAGAAACATTGCGAAGAGTAGGAACAACAGATTAAAACATCACCTTTGGGATTAGTGACGTCTGTTAGATTAAACAGTACATTTGGAAGTTATCATAAAAAAGTGGAACATCAACATAAAGTTAGATGTATTTAATCGCCCAATTTTTAGTTTATCTAGGATTTTATATTTTATTGTTGCAATTTTTCTCAATGCCAAGTACTTTGATAGTTTCATGGTTTTAAATATGTGGTCGATGTGGTAAATTTACTACCGGATGTCGAGTCCTGCGTCGGGCACAATGTGTAAGAGCCAGAGCGTTCCTTTGTCAGACCCCACTTCTTATTTTTGAAGTGATCTGCGATATGTAAGTTTTTAATTCATTGAAACAAACTCGTTTGACGTATATATGTTGTCACATTGAATCCTCCTATTTCATGTTTCCAGGATACACTGAAAAAACTGTTTTGCCCCTGTTAGGTTGGCGGATATTTTATGTTACGTTGAATTAGTGTCCTTTTGAAACGGCATGCCCATAAGGGATCAATTTATGAATATAATTGCGTCAATGAACGGCTTGTTTCCTCCACTTGCAAATAGAAGTAGACACAAGTAGTGACCAGTAGCTTATATGTCCTTATAGTGACTTCCTATTCGTCACCTTGGAACCACTTCTTGAAAAAATGGAGTTAACACTGAAGTGAAAAACCTTGTACTAAAGGGCATCAACCCCCAAAATAAGATCTCACAAAACTACCTCCACGTGTCTAGAAATGTTATGAATTTATACAAACTTAAAATGGAATTTCAAACTTTAAAAATGTCTTTTTCTCAAAAGTAGCTGAATTGGACATAGTACTTTCCGGTTCCAAGGTGACGATACGTACATTTTTGTATCGCGTATGTGCTTTGAGTTATTTTAATATTGTTATTGTTATCCATTTTATATATTTTCATATATTCGAACACGTACTTAACGTTGCGTCTTACAATATCTTATGCGTGTTACCAAAGCCAAATCCTATTTAATGCATTCCGCTTTTTCTCCCCAGTTTTCAACAGCAGATATTTGGAGACATCCTCTTTATACTGTTCTTCAGTGTACCTGTATTGTACGATCTTCAAATATTAATTAATTGCATTACATGCACAAAAGCACAAATAAGGAGAGCCAGGGTAACTTTACTTAATCTATCTGCGCGAGCATCAAAGAACAATTTCCTATTGGAAAATTCGAGGTCTATAATATTGATGCACCATATTGATCCATTGTGTAATCCAGGACCTACTATTTATCAGATTCATTACGATCATCTCAACTTTTAACTGAAACATTCAATCACTGAATCGGGAACGAACTCTCAACTCACTAACCAAACATCCCATTTTCCTCAATGCGTGGGACCAACCTATAGAGATATTCAGGCATCATTTCAAACCCCTATATATTCCATCTATTGCATATGGTTCGCTCCCTTTCTACATTTTTCTATTACACTGTGTCGTCATGAAATAATACTACTTTACTTTCGGTGTGGAATACCGGGGTGACCGGTTCGTCTCTTTACTGTTTTCCTATGCTGAGAAATAACAAATTAGGTGATAGATGCTCAATTATTCCTTGGATTCAATTATTATTGATGCAGAGATAGTTTGTACTCTATTCTCTTATTCGGGCGTGGTTGTTGCAAGTGATACATAAACATTTTCTCTGTTACTTTTCTTTCGCAAAACAAATTGTAGCTGACATGCGCAGTTGCACATATCAACGAAGCGCGAGGGTGTACCGAAGTGTGTATACTAATTTCCGTCGCTTCGAATCATTAGATGCGTAATCAGTCGGTGTTTGGAAGCGATATTGGACAGTTTTGTGGAGATTAGAGTTCAATGGGGAATCTCGAACAAATAGAAATATTTAGAAAGCACACTATGGACAGGAAAAATAATTGCACATTTCGTCTGTGCTCATTCTTGGCGTCTTCAGGATAAGACTGGAAATGAGAAACGATGTTAAGTGCCAAAAATGAATTTTTTACAGGAGAGAGGACAAACGGAAGGTCTTTCCGCCTTCAACACACATAACTACATCTTCCGTTGCGATTTTGTACTATTTGCAATAGTCTAGGAATTTCTAGAGTTTTGCAGGTTGTTAGGTTTGGCATCGAAAACGCGATTTTCGGATTTGTGGCACTCGTTTCCCACCTCCAGTCTTTAATTCTTGAACGGTTCTCTTCACGTGTATACTGAATATTTACATTATGATATTATTGTATGAATGCCAGTAAATGCTCTTTCTTTTCTCCTTTGAAATATACAAGTCATATTAATTAATTATATACTCTTCTTCAGTGTGTTCACTTTTGATACAAATATACTTGGGATATCGGCGATTGATGTAATTTGAACGTACCATCGAGAATAATCATATGAATCACTTTTGAGAGATCCATAGCTTTATTAGAAGTTTGGGAACAGATTGACTAGATTCTTTATACTTAGGGGTTTACAATGAAGATCTGGAATATTATAAGTACTAATCTCCAAGTAGTTCGTTATTTTTCGTGCCAGTTGTTTAGATACAAGAGAATCTAAACCAAGACTGACCAAATACCAGGTTTGGATATTTTGTAACTAGAATTCTTCTTCTGGTTTTAGAAAATGTTGAACCTGAGAGAAAAGAAAGAATGTGAACGCTTTTTCTAGAATGAAGGTATTCAAAAATTTGGATAAAAAATACACAGTGAAGTAAGTTTCAAATTTAATTTTTTTACAATTTTGGCACATTTTGGTATGTATAATTACCTTGAAAAGCCATTGCTACACTTACTGTTGTTTTACATACAGAGAAGATATGGGTTTCTTTACCATTTGAAAAATAAAATGAAAAGAAGTCATTTGAAATTAATATTTCCTTTTTCATCAATTTTAATACAAGTTTTAAAGCAGTCTTCTAGCCAGGTATATCAATCATATGTACATATAACTCTTTTTATTTTTATTTTTAAAAATCACACCTGGAGAGGATAAGAGTCGAAGAATTTCCATATTTGTTTTTGAAGAGGAAAACTTAACAATGTGGGAGAAACAATGTCATACACATATATAGCTTTGTTAGGTAATTATAGCCTTCAAATAGCATGTTAGCAGTCCAGATACATACGTACCAGCACACTTAGTTTCTCTCTCTCTCTCTCACACACACACACAAACACACTCATAATGATACGCATTCATACCTGTACATTCTCATATTCGAATCGGTCATTCGCATTCAAAAACCTTACATAAAACAATTATTAATGTTTATTATTAAAAACAAGAAAACCTTTTTCTTTTTAAATTTAATAAACATTCATTTGACTTTTATATTATCTCTGTGCAATGTTTCTTATACTTTCTTTTTCTTCACCTTAGAACACAATTGTCCGTGTAAATGGACTTCACAGCCCTCTAAAATTGTTCAATAAGTCTGAGATCAAATTTTTTAGTATTTTCTTTTAAGTTTTACTTTCACATATACTTGAATATTTATATTTCATTTCTCACAAACACTTTTTTTTAAAATCTTAAAGTTCTCTCCATGTTTGAAGTGAGCATTTCCTGTTGTTAGCACATACAATACCTTCCAAGTTTCATGATTGGTCCTTGTTTCACATAAAAAAAAACATTTCTATATGTATATAGATGTATATATACAATGTACACTTAAGTTTACAAATACTAAAATTATTATTTTTGTATGAGTTTTGTAAAATATTACTATTACAGTAATTGATATAATGTTATTATGGCACTGAAGAAGAAACACGTTCCTTAGATTTTGTTTGTAACAATTTGTAAGAGAAAAACAATATTTTGTTCATGCTTTTCTTGTACACAATAATAAATGACATAATTCCATTTATTATAATAATAATTATAATAATGTAACACTTCGAAGTAAGGTTTTTACAATCTTTACATAATTACATTATATATTAATATAGTTAATATATATATATATATCTATATAACGTGGTATTCGTGATTTATTTTTAGGTAAATTACTACAATAAGAAGAAAATGATTTTAAAATGTTGTTATGGCACGATTTTAATGAAGATTAGGGTTTCCATTTACATTTAGCAAGAATGAGTTTATATCTCTTGCTTTTGGTACGATTGTCTATTGTTTTCACATTGATTATACAATACGTGTTAAGTAGCATGTTTTTGAACTAGCCTCACACATACGTTTTGCAGAAGTTGGTTGAATTGCTACCATTTCTAGTTGTTTATTTTTAACGTAAAAATTGTCAGGTATGAAGTAGTAGTGTTTTTATTTTTAAGAAATTAGGTCTCTTACACTTAAAATAAATACGATATTACTATTGTTTCTGATGTTAATGATGTTCAGATTTTTTTTTTTTGGGGGGGGGATAATAATACAAATTACACTGAGAAGATGATTTGCGATATGAGATGTGCGATGGATTACAAGAGATGCATCATGGCTTTTGCGGTTGAATTTCTGCAACGACTGCAAATTACACGTCACGTTAAGAAGACGACGACAATTGTTATGAAAGAAGTTTGAGACGAGGATAACCCCTTGCCATTAATATTCTTTGTCTTGTTGTGCACTGTTTCTGTTAGTTATTACACTCGCACCATGCACAATGTCAACAAATTTGACATTCGGAACTAAATTCCAAAAATTCGTCGAGAAATGTAAAATTTAATGTACGAGATTACCGAAACTCCCTAGCGTTTCTTTACGCCTCAACAACCCCCCTCTGACTACGCCTGAGGCTAGAAAAAAAAGTCCTTATTTCAGTTGGAAGAAGTATCCATCCCTTAATTAAGACTAGCACAAATATAGGATACCATACCAAGGACAAATCAAAGTTGCGTATACAGTTTCCAAGTACATTTCAAATTAATTACACCTCCAGGATAAGCTTTTACATGTTGAAAACAAAATAACTCATTCTCAACATATTACTCTTCGCTGCCTCAAGCAATATGCAGCATTGAATCTCTGCCTGAATAGGATTTCAAATAATCTAGCAAATTGACATTTCAGTTTAAATTTATCTTCTTGTATTATGCCTAGATGTATATATATAAAACAATGGAAACGATATTATAATACCCCACTCGATGTCTGTATCCGGTATTATCATTATAAATTATTTGGCATCTTCATGTTTTCCCTCTCTATACATATATCAGTCAATTCCTATAGTTTCTAGGATCTTATTATCATGAAACTTATCGCTGAAGTTCATAATATGACTGCCTAGAAACTTCGTTAAATGTTACATGATGTATTGAATGTATACACCACGCAGATTTTACATGTTTGCGTGAATACGATTTTTAAAGAAATCTCTAAAATTGTGTGGAGTTAACAGTAGTCAATGTATCTTAACATCGTATCTTTTTTCAAGTATAAAGTTGGATGGTAATGTTGGCCGGAAGTTGGCAACACTTCTTTTTCAACAAATCGGAAAAAGAAGGTATGAACTGAGTCAACGATCACTTTATACCCTAATTTTCCTTCTCTACTTCACTCACATTTCGTGAGTCCACATCCTGCATTTCTCACATAGGATAAACTTTTCTTACAAACAAATACTCTGAAAATTGTTGACCTTCTACACCTCCGCCGTTGCTTGCTGCAATTCTAAACCCTGCATTTAGTAGCCTCGTAATGGCTTGAATAGAATTAAGCTTGCAGTAACCATTGAGAGGAAACCGTATCAAGTGACGAGAATCGTGGTTCCAAGCTAAACCACTACGAGCGTCCATGAGAGCTTGACTTGTTTCGGGGAAAACTTCATCGATTAGAGATCTCTCGCCGGAGAGCATGACTCTCTCTCCTAAGTCTGGACTTACGTTTAATGCTACACACTCATACCCGTGTTCTGCTGTATCGTCCGTATTACACGCACCTCCACTAAGAGATTTTCTGCCCCCGCCATTGTCACCTCCACCAGTACCGGTTGTGTGGTTCTGATTCCTGCTCTGTCTTTCCTTTTTGAGTTGCTCCAACTGGCGGCACATTGCTGAAAAGAAAGAGAGAATAAAAATTTAAGATCTCTTTGAATTCTTGTGATAATCATGACAGCGTTTATATCTGAAAGCGTAATTTTTACACTTGTTGTAAGCTTTCTTTTTTATGATTACTTGTTAAATATTTCTACACATTTAATTCACACTGCGTTCTTGAAACAGTGAATTGCATAAAACTCTTTAAATATACAATAAGAAAAGTGACGACTGTATTGTGTTCCTCGTAACACAGTTGCTTAATCACATGAGGCTATTACTGAGACGATTCAGGTTCTTTTCTCGGTCCGAACAATATTTTATATTTCCGTCATAGGCTACCAGAATTGGTTATTAATACATTCTCACCTGTCAAACATCGTTTGTTCACATCTATGCACATCTCATTGGATATTAAACATGCACGGTACAAAAAGGAGTGTACCAGAGATCATGAGGACATAGTGTCCACAAGAAGTACATTTTTTTTTACAGTATTTAGTATGTATATTCAATGATACAATGAAGCTACGAAGGAAGATTATGAATTGTTGTTGCATAAGCCGTTAGAACAATGTTTATCAGGCATCTCAGCTGGTAGCTTGTAGGAAACATGGCGACATGCTCAAAGGATCATGGGGGAAGTTGTAATCTGAATATCTCTCATTACCATGGAGTATATATACAGTTGTCGGCCTATACAGCTTGATTGTTCTAGTGAATACCCAGACTTATCACAATGAAACTCTTTCAACAATGAGCAAACAGTACAATTAAAAATCGGCACTGTTATGGTTATGAACTTTCTTCTCTCAAAGTTAGAACTCTCTAGGCTTGAATTTGTAGGAGTAGCACTGCAATTTCGTGCAACGATA
>JAGDQP010057397.1:0-12754 GCA_022664845.1 Lepisma saccharinum | reverse complement strand
GCTAATGTCAAATCTGAAGTCAGTTTGCTAACTTTGCTCCCTGTGGTCGTACAATTATGAAACTTATAATACAATTTATTTTAGTCACGAAAATGTTAAATATGAAAACTGCGTGAAAAATGGTTCCAATTTTGTTCTTTTGGCGTGACTATAAACCTCAAATTGTTACTTTTTCACGGTAATACCGAATCTGAAAACAACTTCTTTCTACCTATTATTGCTTCAAAGATATGGCGACTCGAATTTTGACATTTTACACGAAGAATTGAGAAACTCGCAGATTATATGTTATTTGGGTCGGTAATGCCGGATGTGATATTTGCTTATCTCCATCTGTTGTCGCTTCCATGATATAACAATTCGAATTTTCAATTTTTAGGCGCAAAATTGAAAAACTCGCAAATTATATGTTCTTCGGGTCGGTGATGAAGAATTTGAAAACCCCGTGTCTTTACTAGTTACCGTTTTTGAGATATTGCATATTTGACCTTTGACCTTTACCTCTAGGTTCACTGGGTTTTAATTTACAAATGTGTTTTGCTGGTCTAATATTGGATTTGAAATTAATTTCTCGCTGTTACTTACTGTTTTCAAAAATAGAGGGTTGATTATGTGAACTTTGACCTCGAGGTCACCAATTTTTTCATTAAGAGAGCTTGCCATGATGATGTTTAATGTGAAAACCGTATCTCTCTAACTCTTACCGTTCTCAAGATACTGCCAGCTGAACCTAACTATTTGCGGTGCAGTGAAGAAGAAATTAAAAAAATAATGCAGAAAAGATATATTGAAAGCTTTACCATAGCCGATCGGGTCTTTCACCACATGCCGCATTCATTTCCGGGTTTCCCGATGAGTCATTAACTGGCAATCGGTTCTTTCCCTATTTTTTTTATTTTTCCATATGACGTAATTTTTTTGAGTTTTCCGCATGAGTCATCAAGTGCCTATAAAAGTCGGACTGGTTGTGCGGTCTCCCCTCAGTCGGACGCCAAGCGTCGTAGAGTAAAGATCTATCCAGGGAGAAGATTTCATCGTGAATAGTGCAGTGTGCAGTGGCATCGATCATCGTAGAGTGAAGATTTCATTGTGATAGTGTAGTGTGCAGTGACGTCGACCACTGTAGAGTGAAAATAATCGATATTAGTATAGTGTGCAGTGTTGAGAATAGAGGGACATTTTTTCTCCTACTGCAATTATTATTTTCTGTTTGAGTTGTGACGTTATTGTCAACTATTTCAAATCATTATTATTATTATTATCATTTAAGGTTATATCAAACTGTAAAATATTTATTATATCTATTTTAATATATTAAAGCTTAAACTTACTCTACCGCATTTAAAGTGACTTTATAGTCAATAGTTAAAAATGGATATATTTGATATTTTTCACAAAATCGATTCTCTTTGAATGGAAGCGATAAATGAAGTACAAACAAGTGGAGCGCGTGATTCAAAAATAAAAATTATAAGTGAAAAACGTAAAATGTATAGAAAAATCAATAAGGAAGGTAGACTAGAAGAAGTACAAATTAATAAACCCCCAGGAAATGAAAACCCTTTAACATGGGTTATGAAAGGTAGTGAAGAGTTATTAGCTCACCTCATGCAAGGAATTGATGACGACGATCAAGTTGGTCTCAGTTTCCGAAATCAGAGCGAACTCCATATATCATTCTGGTTATCTTTCCGACAGACACAGAATATGTCTGTTGAAAATTTTTTTAATCGCGATGGAAAAAGTTGTACAATCCAAAAAGTTGTACAAGCAAAAAGTTGTACAAGGCATCATTTCTGAATCAAGAACGATTTTTGGTTAATTTTTATCACGTGCAAATGCCTAAAGGTGAAGGTCGAGTAAGACAGGGGTTATCAAGTATTGACAATTATATAAAATCAAATAACGGTATAGTTATGGTTAAAAATAGCGATATTCGCTGTCTTGCCCATGCGCTAGTAGTAGCTATAGAGCTAATAAATAATAAAAAAGAACGACAGCCATATTTTGTTCAACATAAAATAAAATATGAATACAGAAGTAAATAAGTTGTGTGTAAAAGCAGGGACCACTGGCTGTACAATTGGAGATTTTCACCGGTTTCAAAGTGTGCTAACTATAAAATAACTGTGTATGGGGATTTGTCGGTTAAATTTATTCTATATGAAGGGGTAGGTGGTGAAACCCCATTAATTTACTGTTAATAAACAATCATTATAATGTAATTACAAACTTGACGGCAGCATTATCAACCAAGTATTATTGTGAGAAATGCCATAGTAGATATGAACATTCGCATGAACACGTTTTTAAATGTCAAGCTAGTTATTCTCGATGTAATGAGTGTTCTCGTTCTTTTTACGGCAGCGTGTTTTAATAACAATAAGGGTATAGAATGTAAAACTAGAAAACATTGTAATATGTGTTTGAAGGTGTATACATTAACAAAGAAACGTAACCCTCATATATGCGGGGAAATATATTGTGAAAACTGCCGCAATATAATGCCCCATAATCATTTATGTTTTATGCAGCCGACGAAAACACACAATATGGAAAATATAATTAGAAAAAAGGCTATGGTTGTGTTTTATGACATAGAGAGTCGACAAGATGAAACGGTGGACAGGTTAGATAATGTGTATGGGCACGTACCTAATTTATTAACTTCACAGCATTTATGCTATAATTGTATTGCTACAAATGGTATAAAAGTCAGTTGTTCTGGGTGCGGTGTTAGAGAACACGTCTTTAAGGTGAAGACAATGTGTTCTGCAGTTTTTAGACTGTCTTGCCGAGAAACGCGTTGGTATAAATAACATGCGTAAGGCATAATGCTAAAGGGTACGATGCTCATTTCATTTTAAGAATAATGTTAAATAGTAAAAAGTGGTCCCCCGATATTTTTTTTAACATTTGGGACCCTCTGACCACCCGTACCTCTCAGCCATCTTGGTTCAGCCCCGCTTCGCGCATTTGAAATGCAGCGAACTAAATGTGTTCTCCACGGGACTGGGGCAGGCCATCCCCCGTATTCGCCTCCCTGCTTCGACCCCTGACATGGCGCCGAAGCACGGAGTCGGCAGGACCTGTTGCTCCTCAAGGTATCGTTTACATAAAAAGGAGAAAATAATAGCAAAGAGAGGGGGTCGGGGAAGTTCTTTTAGCCTGGCTCCCGCTGGCCAATCCAGGCCCTTTTTCTTCTTTTATTTTTTTATTTTCTCTCTTTTTTATTATTTAAATTTCAGTTTACAATACGTACATACATGGACCTGAGCTGTAACAAAATACAATCATATATTAAGTACACTGGTGTTAGTGGTTTAATGTATTAAGTTTTTATTATTTATTTGGGTTACATTTTACTATTATTTATTAATGTTTTTCACTTTATTATTATTATAATGAGAAGCGGTCAACCGATATTATTATGAGAATTTGTCAGCTTCTCAGAATTCAGTATAAAAATTTAAGATTTATTGATTCACTTAACTTCTTGCCTATGGCACTGGCCAAACTGTCCCAAGCGTTTGATCTTCCCTCAACTAAGGGATATTTCCCCACTTTTTTAACACCACAGGTAATCAGAATTATTCCGGTTCTGTGCCTGCCAAGACATTCTATTGGGTAGACAGTATGCAAAAAGAACTTGAAAAGTTTCTGACGTGATGTAAAAAGTGGGGGAGAATTATACTTTTCATTTCCACGAGGAATTCATTAAATACAGTTGGCAAGATGTAAATATATTAAGAATGGCATGTTTGCGCTTTATGGAACAGTTCGAGCTTGAGACAAAGGTTAATCCCTTCCGAGAAGCAATTACTATAGCAAGCGCTTGTAATTTAGTATTTAGGCGTAATTATTTAAGACCAGAAACCATAGGTATTATACCAAGAAAGGGTTATCGCTGGAGTGATGTCCAGTCAGTAGAAGCTAAACAGTGGCTCGTGTAAGAAGAAAAGGAAAAGGGAATAAAAATAATCCACGCGGGTAACGCAAAAGAGGTTGTAGTACGAGGCAATTTGAAAGTAGACGGATATTGGCATGATACTGAGAACGATAAAGAGCATGTATGGGAGTATGAAGGTTGTTTCCACCACGGCTGTGGTATATGCATCTGACCGGACGAGACATAACACTCGACAATAACCCTTTCAGTGCAATGAATATAAAATATGAGAGCACAATGGCAAAGGTGAAAAAATTAAAAGAATTAGATTATGTTGTGAACACCATGTGGAGGTGTCAGTGGAAAGCACAAATGAAAAATAATGAAAATATTTCGAGTTACGTTAAAGACCACCCCACATGCAGAAAAGAACTAATGAATCCGCGTGAAGCTTTGTACGATGGGTGGACAAACGCGGTGAAACTACATTATAAAGTAAAATAAGGGTAGAAAATTAAATATTAGGATGTATGCTCATTATACCCATTTTGTAATAAGGTTAAAAATATCCCATGGAGCATCCTGCGAATATTTATGTAGGAAAAGAATGTCCACCTATCGATCAGATTGAGAGAATAGTGAAGTGTACTGTTCTACCTCCAACAGACTTATATCACCCGGTATTACCATATCGTTCTGGAGATAAGTTACTATTCCCTCTTTGCAGAGTATGCGCGAATTCATTAAATAATGGTGATTGTTTATATAACGATGACGAACGTGCCCTTACCGGTACATGGGTGGTGGACGAGTTTCGTAAAGCTATTGGAAAAGGTTATAAATTAGTAGAAATTCATGAGGTGTAGCAGTTTAATATTGAAGAGTACAATCCTTTGAAGAAAGAAGGTGGCCTATTTACAGAGTATATTAATAAATTTCTAAAAACAAAAACAAAAGCTACCCGTTGGATTGCGTGGTGCACAAGTGAGGAAAAGAAACAGGCATTTATTAACTAGATTATGAAAAAGAAGGTATTGTATTGGACGCCGATAAAATATGTGTAAACAAGGTCGAAAGAGTTTAGCTAAATTAACACTTAATAGTTTTTGGGGTAAATTTGGCCAGAAAGAGAATTACAGACAAACATCAATAATAACTGACCCCGGTGAATATTTTAATAAGCTAGTCGACCCAAAAATCGAGGTTCGCGAAGACATTCAAATAAACGAGGACACACTAACTTTAAATTGGCAATATCTGGATAATATCTGGATATCTTAATAATACAAATGTACTAATAGCTGCCTATACTACTGCACACGCTCGTCTGGAGCTCTATAATTATCTAGATAAATTAGGAAAGTATGTGTTATACTACGATATGGACAGTATTATTTATGTAGAGATTCCAGACGGGCCAAAGTTGGAAACAGGTGATATGCTTGGCGAGCTTACAAACGAGCTAGAGGGATACGGTATTAATGCTTTTATTACAGAATTTAGTGATGGAGGGCTGAAAAATTGTGCTTTTGAGGTATACAACCCGGATACTGGGCAAAATGTAAATGTTTGTAAAGTTCGTGGAATTACGCTCAATTATGAAAATTCGAAAAAAAAAATTTGAACAAATTAGAGATATGGTACTTAACAATGCTCCACCTGTGCAAGCGTTTAGTGAAAAAAAGATTGCTTAAAAAAGGATCATAATATTATTTCTAGGTCGGAAAACAAAATTTATCAATTGGTGTACATAAAAAGAAAAAATGCGGCGCTGACAATTATGATAAGCTTCCATATGGTTTAAAATAAATCGCAGTATATGAAATAGTTTTTAAACACAGAAAAAGTAGGAGGAGGTAATATGGAGTTTCAACATCCTTTCACATGTATTATAGCTTGATGTGGGAAATCGTATTTTGTGAAAGAGTTTTTCAAACATTATTCTGACAAATGGAAAAATATTCTCTTTTGCTATGACGAGTGTCAACCTTTGTACGAGACTTTATCGTTGTGCACCTTCAAAAATGGTCTGTCACACAATTGATGATTTTTTACCGGACACAGGTCCACATCTTATTATAATTGACTATTTAATGCGCGAGTGTGATAAACGGATTGTAGACTTCTTTACTAAAGGGAGTCATTATCGTAATTTAAGTGTTATGTTTATTACTCAAAATATATTCCACCAGGCCAGGGGTATGCGAGATGGTATGTTTTAAAAATCCTAGAGATTGGGCTCAAATTAATTATCTTGCCAGACAACTGTATTCTAATAATACAAAATATATACAAGAGGCCTACGAGGATGCAACCCGAAATGCTTATGGTAACCTACTATTTGATTTAAAACAAAATACCGCTGATGAGCAACGCATTCGAACAAATGTTTCCCCTCGGATTCTTTATATTATATTTATGTACTTATAAAATAACTTCAATATTTTATATAATTTAACAACTATTTTTACTATAACAGCCATTAGGGTAAAAAGAAAAAATGATTAATAAGCAGAGTGCTCACTTACTACGACGTTTAGCAATGGTAAAACCTAAAGTACGTAAGGCGATATTAGAAAATGCAGATTCCGGATTAATTCGTTCTATTTGTGAATGTTCCTATAACGTATTGCAAGGAAACGTTTCGTTAAATGAAAAGGAGAAAAATATATTGCGGAAATGAAAAAATCAGCTTAGGTATTTGGTAAGGAAAGGACCGACACTGAAACAAAAGAAAAAACGAATAATTGTACAAAAAGGTGGTTTTCTCACCGTATTGTTTGCACCTACTCTAGGAGGTTTACTCTCTAGTCTGTTTAAATAATGGAGCATGCGAAAAACTTACTTTAATCTCGCCAGAAAAGCTACATCATTATCAAACTAAATCTCGATGACGAAATGAAACAAATTCTAAATAATAAGAGTATGAGTGCAGAAAAAAATGGGTACAATACAGAGAGGCGTTGCAAAAATATTTACACATTGTTCAAAAACCCGCACCCGCCACAGTTACGAAGAATCAGGAGGACTAGGAGGAGGATGAATAATATCTTCTCTCCCCGAAATCTGTCTGCGTAAAGCACGCCCCTTATTACGCAAATTAAAACAAAACCAAAACATTCAATGGGATGCGAGTGGTAATGTTAATATATATGGTAAATTAATCTCCGGTGCTAATGTAGTAGATTTAATATCTAATTTTGTTACGTGTCGTAAAAAATATTCCACCCATCGGTTGGGAACCCTTTGCTATACTATTAGCAAAATCAAATATACCCTTAGGGTATAAAGGTAACCCTCAACGTATAGAGTATATTCAAAAACTGACCCTCAACGTATAGAGTATATTCAAAAACTGACAGCTGCTGAACCAAAAACAGATGAGGAGGAGGAGCCGGGACCAAAACGTAAACGTAAAGCTGTGACTTGGCGCAACTATAAACTATGAGCAAGTTAGCTAATATCTACTATAACCCTGCGCATCGTGCCTCGTTTTCAACGGCTGTATCATTATGGAAAGCTTTAAAAAATCAAAACTTTTACAGCGTGTGGAAGAGTGGTTGATAGAACAGCCGGCATATACATTGCATAAACCAGCGCAAAAACGTTTTCTACGCAATCCCTATCTTGTGTTTAATATTGACGATCACTGGCAAGCTGATTTAAACGATATAAAAAGTCTACAAAAATATAATGATGGGTACTGTTATATTTTAACAGTGATCGATCTATTTAGTCGCTATGCATGAGCAGTGCATGTCCGTAGTAAAATTGGTGAAAATATCATAAAGGCATTCGAGAAAATATTTGTATCTACCCCCCAGGCGTAAACTTCTACGCCTAGAAACAGATAAATGTACACAGAGCATTCCAGGCGTACTTAAAAAAGCAACATATTCATTTTTTCACAACCGAAAACCCTAATATTAAGGCAAGCCGCGTGGAACGTCTAAATCGCAGCCTGAAGCAGAGAATGTGGAAATATTTTACAGCGAAGAAGACTTCCCGCTATATAGATGTGATTCCCTGATTAGTTCACGGATATAATTCTAGGCCACACGCAGCACACAAATTACCACCAGCTCTTGTGAATCAAGATACGTTGCAACAAGTGTGGAATAGACTGGTGAAACCCCACCCCAGTGTCAGTGTTAAGACAAAAATATAAAGAAGGTGATACTGTGCGAATTACTAAGGAAAAACGATATTTTGCAAAAGGCTATAAAGAAAATTGGACTCTGCAAATATTTAAAATAAAACACATACAGTATAAGGAAATGAGAGTGGTTTATATATTAGAGGATTTAAATGGTGATGTGATTGATGGTACATTTTATGAAGAGGAAATACAAGCGGTGCAACTACCCAAAGTTTATAAAATAGATGAAATTTTAGAAGCTAAAGGTAAACGTTTACTTGTAAGTTGGAAGGATTATCCTGCTTCATTTATTTCATGGATTCATTTATCGTATTTAAAGAACGGTTAGCAAATTTAAAAGGCGGGGAAATAGAAAGTTTCACCACGTCAACTTGCTGAGTGTGGTTTTTATTTTGTTAGATTCCCCTATATTGTAAGATGTGTATTTTGTAATTTAGAATTAGGTAATTGGCAATCTTATAATATTCCCTTGAAAGAGCATAAACGATGGAGTCCATACTGCCCTCTGTTAAGAGAATATAATGTTGGCAACGTAGGCGTAGATATGTGTGGTTATAAAATGGAAATAAAACCTTTTTCTTTGTCTGAAAAAGGATTGTATAATAATAATAATAATAGAATATTATATATTTGTGTCATATTTGTGTATATAGCAGAAAATAATGAATGATCCCTATTTCCAATATTATTCGCATCAACCAGGTAGTGGTTACAATGTATGTAGAGGTGCACCATACCAAGAAGGATATGGTATTGATAGCTTTCTAGGTGGTTTATTCCATACTTTATTTCCCTTATTAAAACAAGGTGCAAAAACTGTTGGTAAAGAGCTGTTACGCACTGGAATTAACGTAGCTGGAGACGTACTAGATAGTAACAGTCCCGTTGAAGAAGATTTAAAATCACGCTGGCAGGTAGCGAAAAGTAATATAAAAAAATAAAGCTCAAAATAAAATAAATCAAGTGTTGGTAAGATCGGGGTGACGGCAAAAACGTTAAAATAATCGTAAATATAACAGGTGGTGGTGTTATAAAGAAAAAGAGGAAGAAGAGATATATTTTTGATTAATTATGGAGCAGTAGCAGTGTACTATTTTCTACCTAACACTACCCCGTAATAGTTCTATGGAATATTTCCCACAAAATACTCTGGCGTGTTATAGTACAAAACTATATCATCCTCTTGTGCTGGAGAAAGGTATGTGGGAAACAGCTGTTGTTGAAGTACATTATACAGGTTCATTTCAGAATGTTTCCAAATATACTAATAATATTTACTACAGGTCCACGGATAAAGAAAGCTGGAATATAGCTTAAGTAATGCCCGGCCATTATTATCATGTTGACGATATTCTATCTCAAATTAACCATAAAAGTGTTACATTTAATTTACAATTAAAGGTTAAACTTCGGAAAAACGAATTGAAGTTAGTAGAGTGAGAACAGAAGGAAAGAGTGTAGAAGTACGCATATCAAGTGAGTTAGCCAAAATACTAGGTTTTGATTATATACAGCAAGAAAATATTGCACTTGTCCATCATGATCGTTCTCCGCCTGATTTACAGAAATCGTTACCATCACACATGTATATTTATAGTGATATTGTAGAACCTCAATTGGTAGTCGATACTATTGTTCCACTACTGCGTACTATAAATACGAATATTAAAGAGTATGGTGCTAGTAATGTGCATATCTTTGAAAATCCTCATTTTGTCGCCGTGCATTTTCAACAGTTTGATCAAATTATTATTGATTTAAGAGATAGCATGGACAATCTACTTCCTTTCTAATATGGCAGTGTATGTGTAAAACTAGATTTTCGTAGACGTGACCCATAATACGGTATTATAAAAATAAACTAGTGAGAGTATTAATAGCAGAAAAGAAAAAAAGCAGTGTGAGTGCACGAAATCAGAATTAGATCTATTTGCGGGTTTGCACGCTCAAACAAATATGATAGGTAATAAAACCGTGCCGTATAAACCGGTGACGTAAATATCCGATAGTGCTCCGATAGATTTTGTAGTCCCCGGCCACGGTGATGATTATATTGATTTACCCCATACAATACTACATATTAGAGGTAAAATTACTAAAACGGATGGTTCTGATTTAACATCTGCCGGTAAGAAAATTGGTCCTGTAAATGATTTTCTCAGTGCAATGTTCAGCGAGGTACAGACATATCTGAATAATCAACTAATTTCCTACTCTTCCCACACATATCCATACCGCTCGTATATTGAAAAACTATTGAATTATAATGCCAATGCATAAACAACTCATCTTCAGACGGCGATGATGTTTAAAGATACTGCCGGTCATACGGACAGTATGGCTGATAGTAGTAATTCTGGTTTTAAACAGAGTTCTCTTCTCACCGGGGTAAGTCAGCCCTTTGAATTACTGGTCTATATTCACGGTGATATTTTCAATCAGGAGAAATTTCTGTTGAGTGGTGTACAGTTGCATATTAATTTGATTCCGGCCAAATCCCGTATTTTGTAAAATGGGCGAAACTGGAGCTGAGGGGAAAGTTGTAATTACAGATGCAACACTGTTTGTAAAAAAGGTTGCTGTATCGCCCACGGTGAAAATAGCACAAAATAAAGAATTACAAAACCCTAAATTTTGAGTAAAATATACTATAACAAAGGTGCAGGTGAAGATCGAGACCTTGCCGCAGGGAATTATGGGCACCACACTTCCAGATCTGTTTTCCGGAATATTGCCTAAACGTATTATTATACTGGGTTTGTAACTAATACAGCTTTCAACGGTACTTATAAGACAAATCCTTTTAATATTAAGCATTTCAGTATGTCATTCTTTACAATGTATGTTGATGGAACTACCGTTCCATCTAGACCACTACAACCAAATTTTGATAATAAGCTATACGTTCAAGCGTATTCTACGTTATTCACAGGTTCTGGTATTTATTATTCTAATCAAGGCAATGTTATTCACTTGCCGAATATCCTAATGGTTATACTCTACTGGTGTTTGATTTAACTCCTGATTCTAGTGCTCGTGCGGCATTTCATACTAGTCCCCAGCAACAGGGAAGTGTACGATTAGAAGTTCATTTTAACCAAGCACTACCATCTCCTGTAACAGCAGTTATTTATGGTGAATTCTCCTATGAACTGGAAATTGATTTCCAACGAAAAATATATATTAATTAAAAATATGTTAAACACCGTTGAACTCTATGAGGCCTTACAGCAGAATTTGCCCAATGACCATTTTATAGGTGTATATGCTGCAAATCAATTACCTGTCTTTATTCATAAATTGCCTACAGCGCTAATTATAAATACTGATCCTAGTAATAAGCGCGGTGAGTACTGGGTTGCTATTTATATATGTAATACTGGCCATGATGAATATATGGATAGCTACGGGCTTCCTCGATATATAACGTATGATATAAAGTTTCTAAAACGGAACTGTTTATTTTATATCTGGAATCATAGACGCACTCAAGGTGATTTATCTCAATTCTGTGGACACTATTGTTTTCTCTATTTAGCATGTCGTGCGTCTCGCTAATCAATACAGGACTTCTTAAAAAATTCTCAAAAGCCAACACTAATGTTAATGATATTATGCTTAATCGTTTGTGAGAATGGTCCCTGGCGTGAGATTAAGCTCTCCGTAAACCATATCTGTGTGTGTTGGTCCCTGGTGTCAGATTAAGTTCTCCGTAAACCATGCGTGTGTGTGTCTGTTCCTGGCGTGAGATTATGTTCTCCGTAAACCATGTGTGTGTGTGTGTGTGTGTGTGTGTGTTGGTCCCTGGTGCGAGATGAATAACCAGATGAGTTCAGTTAGCAGTATACAGAAAACATCGATACGACTTCGAATTTATGTTACAGTGTGGACTATGGTGGAAGCCCTGTTTAATCTTTGCTATGTTAAATAGTTTTTTTTAAAAAAAGTGACTAGTTTTTTATGAAATAAGAAAATTTCAAATTCGGCATTACCAACTCAAATAACATATAATCTGCGAGAATTCGACAAATTTAAATCGCCATATCTTGGAAGCGACAATAGCTAGAGAAAAGCAAATTTTATATTCTTCATCACCGACCCGAATACCATATAATTTGTGAGTTCTTCAATTTTGCGTCTAAAAATTGAAAATTCGAAATGCTATATCTTGGAAACGAAAATAGCTGGAGAGAAGCAAATGTTACAATCGACATTACCGACCTAAATAACATATAATCTGCGAGTTTCTCCTCTCTGTGACTAAAATATCAAAATTTGACAAAATTAAAAATTAAATATTTTGCAACGGGTAGGTGGTAGAGAGAAGCAAATTTCACATTCTGCATCACCGACCCAAATAACATATAATTTGCGAGTTTCTCAATTCTGCGTGTAAAATGTCAAAATTCGACAAAATTCGAGAAGCATATTTTTGAAGCAATAATAGGTAGAAAGAAGTTGTTTTCAGATTCGGTATTACCGTGAAAAAATAACATAATTTGAAGTTTTCATATATCATAGTTTTGGCGCCAAAGGAACAAAATTCGAAAAAATCAGAGCATTATATCTCGTAAACAGCAACAGGTAGAAACACGCAGTTTTCATATTTAATATTCCCGTGACTAAAATAAATTGTATTATAAGTTTCATAATTGTACAACCACAGGGAGCAAAGTTAGCAAACTGACTTCAGATTTGACATTAGC
>JAGDQP010057396.1:0-12754 GCA_022664845.1 Lepisma saccharinum | reverse complement strand
ATGACGTTTCCATTGTAGTACCACAACATTTTTATTCATACATATATTGTTTACTTACGATTTGGCTGCCGACTCAATTGAAATAAATATGTGGACTAATTTTCAATGACGCTTGCATTATGCTAACAAAATATTTTTTAAACAATCTTTTCTTGCTTCCTTACCATTTGCATGTTTAGTCAATTGAAAAAAAAAATATTAGGGTAATTTTCAATGAGGCTTCTCTGGACCAATTTTTGAATGAGGCTTGCATTGTGGTATACGATAATTTTTAAAACAGACTTTTATTCCTTGTATTGTAGTAGCACGATATTTTCATCGTACTTTACTTGATTGGTTACGATTTGGCAACATAGTCATTTGAAAGAAAGTTTAGGGCTAGTTTTCAATAACGCTTTCCTTCTGGGAGGATGAAAACGTAACTGTTAGAGCTATTTAAAAACACATTTTACTTGCTTGAGATTTGGGTGCCTAGTAAATTGAAAACACACATCAACACTATTTTTCAAACACGCTTTCCTTTCCTTACTTTCGATTTAGTTTGTTACTTAATTGAAACAATTATTAGGGCTAATTTTCATTCACACATGTGATTAGAAGGAGGAGAAAAAGCAACATTGTTAGAGCTATTATTTAGAAAAAAATCACGTTTTTATTGCTTGATATTTTATGTGTAGTTAATTGAAAACCCGCTGTGCTTACTTGCTTGCAGTCAATTGAAATAAATATTAGGAGTATGTTTCAATGACGCTTACGTTGTGGAAAAGAAATTGAGGGAAGATGAAGAAAAGTAGTGTAGGCATACTTGTAAGATTAGGGGCATTACTTTAAAAGAACGGGTGCGAAAAGTTATTGATTTCGATCTTTTTTATAATTTAGTGAAGGAAAAATATGAAAAGAAAATTTTAAGTAACACAAATGCGATCACAAGGTTACCTGGATACGGGATTGTAAGCAGACCTGAATACAAGACACATAAAATAGTAAATAATAAGAGAAAGCTAAAAGATGTAAATGAAAACGAACGATGGCTTTGACACACTGCCTCATGAGTTTGAACGACGGAAAACGTAATGGTTGACTCCTTTTTCATGTATATGTGTGTGCGTGTGTGTTTATGCGTGTGTGTGTGCCCGTTCCTCCTGAAGATGATATAATAGGAAAAAAATCAAAGAATTGCATCATTTCTTATCAAGATGTTACCGTTTAAAACGCGCTTGTACTATGGCGATCAGCGGACCATCTCCTTCAGGGAAAACTACTTTTGTTAGATAATTGTTACAATATAGGGATAATATGTTCAGTACCCACTTCAAAGGAATTGTTTTGTGCTATGGTGCGGTAGTACCAAATGTTCCATCATCCCTTTCTAATATTCGTTTTGTTAAAGGAATTCCAGATATGAATAATTTTAAAATTATTCAATAATTATTTTAAATTATTTAATGAATGAAAGAAATGGAGACCTTAGTCATTAATTCACGAAATATACTCATCATAAAAACTTATCAGATATCTTTATAGTTCAAAATTATTTCCTAAAGGTAAACATTCTCGAGACATTTCATTAAATAGTCAATACATCGTATTTAAAAAAAACACGAGACAAATTGCTAATTCAGCATTAAGCAAGTTAAATTATGCCTCATCATAGTAAGGGCGTTATAGAGATTTTTAAAAAAGCTACTGCGAAACCGTATTCATATTTACCTTTTGATTTAACAGAAAAAATCCGTTTTTTTTTGCGAACTGGAACCAATATTTGCCAGGCGAAACTATGTATGTGTACACCCATGAAAAGCATTCGACTATTTCAATTCTTCATTAGTTGTTATTAATATGTCAAACTTGAAACATCATTACAATGAGCTCCGTGCTCTTTGAAAGTGTAAGGGGAAAAAGCGTAAAATATTACTTCACCATGCATCTGGTAACTTAAAACGAACTGTTGCTCAACTTGGTAAAAACCTTTCAAAAAGTAACATAAAACTCTCTCATCATCAGAAACAAAGACTACGTCGTCATAAAAAGACGTGACGTGCTCTCTGTCTTAAGCTTTCAGGTTTAAAAAGTAAACGTTATCTTTTAATGCAAAATGATAGAGGATTATTACCTTTATCATTTAGGTGCTTTGGCTGCAAGTTTATTTAGAAGTTAACATATCTCACTCACAGTTTCAAAAATAATTCTCATACCTGAATGTGCTTCTAGTCAAATTGTTTCTTCAATGAAATCTAGCGTTCCTGATGAAGAAAATTTAGATAAAGAAATGTCTGATATTTTAAATCGTACTAATGTTTCAATATAACAAAAATGAACGTTATATCAACAAGTATTACATCGATATTTGGACCATATTTCCTCATCTCAAAAGTCTATCGCAATACCTCTTTTTTGTTAGTAAGGAACTGGTACTAAATCACCACCTTTGTTTTCATTAATTTTAGAATCAATAAAAATATTTAATGAGAAAAACATCAACATTATTATATATATTGCCCAGTTCAAATCGTAACAATTGGGATCACAGTGCTGCAGTGATAATTGATAAGTACGTACGTATAGGATCAAACATTATTGATCTTACACATGACGTTATTCGAAAACGTACGTAAAAATACACTGTAGGACTAGATATGTTTATGTAATTTCTTTGAGATATTAATGGTCCTAATGAATTTATCAAGTTTCAATTTGATGCTGGTGCGGTTAGTGGTATTGTTCCTTTCATTTCTCAAAAGAAAAGAAGCAGAAGACAAAAAAAAATATTTCCGAGAAGAAAAAATGTAACAAACGACATAGTTTTAATTTTAAAATTATAAACACTACAAGCTTTAAGTATGTCGCTATCAAAGTTGTACTATAGTATACATATTCAGATCCAACATCTCTCTGAAGTATTTCTAAATTACAACGAAAGACAGGTTTACAAAGAAATAAATTAAAAACTGGTTAGCTTAGAAAGATACATATATTTTACATATCCATGTGCGTAAACATTTTCCAAAGAAACAATATTATGTAAGCGGTCCAAATGAATTATTGTAAATTGATTTAGCAAATATGCAAAATTTAGCAACATATAATAATGGTTATAAATATATGTTTTGTTGTTTTGATGCATTTAGTAGATTTGCAAACTTTATTACGGTAAAAAGAAATCAGCTCCAGTTTTGGATAGAGCAATTAAAAGTATTTTAAGCATATTTACTGTTCCTCTACTTCATTGCCAAACTGATTTATGAACTGTATAATTAACATGTAAAACGTGTTTTCGAAAAGTATAATATTATTCATTATAGTGTATATTCTGAAATGAAGGCTGCAATCGTAGAAAGGTTTATTCGAACTTCGAAAAAAAAATTAAGTACTTTACTCCTGAAAACAAGTATCGTTACATTAATGTTCTTGGCGATCTTGTACATATTTAAAATCGCACTGTACATTCCACAAATTAAAATTGCTCCCATAGAATGTAATAAAGATAAAAAATCAACTATGGGAAACATTATATGAAAACAAAAGCGAGTTCAAAGTAAACGTAAATTTCAAAAGGTTGATTATGTTCGTAATTGAAAATACAAGCATAAATTAGAAAACGGATCTTTACCAAAATGGTCTCGGGAAATATTAATTGTAGATCGTTGTATTGAAAATACACCACTAACATACAAAATTAAAGATTGGAATGGGGACCTGATCAAAGGAATATTTTTCACACAAGAATTGCAAGCTTTGGTAGTGTGAAAAATTCAACATTTTAAATTTAAAATGTATTAAAACGTAGACAGGGTTGCATATTTGTGGAATGGTTTGGATATCCTCCTAATATGAATTCATGGGTTAAACAGAAATCTGTTCTGTCATAATGATGTCTCCTGAGCAGCAAGAGGAATTCTACCTTACATTACCATCTAATGTGGGTAATCATATTTTTGAAAATAAGACTTCATATTATACCAGTAATTTGTGTCAACTCTTTCACTTACAGGGCAATTTGGTGGTAGAGTTAAGTAGTTTTAGTCTTCTAGCCTATGTAGCACTGCTTCGAAGTGTGCGAACGGCCATGACAAGACTCTCAGGTTCCAGTTCTGCTGTCCGCCACGTTGACTGAAGTTTTGCTGGCTTCCCATGAGCATCAACAGATGGTAATTAGATCAAGACGGTGGCAGCTGCTTTTAATGTAGTATCGTCATTTCGAAGCTCAAATTGATGTTATAATCTCTACATTTAAACTAATATGTTTGTAAGTGAACTTTTCAAAACCAGTGTCCTGATGTTCTTAACCACTGCCACATAAAAAGCAAATATTAAATTAAATATCATTTTAAAGTTTTACGTATTGCTTGAACTTCCCATGAGCTTTTTATATGTGAGTGTGTGTGCGTGAAATAGAGAGGGTGCTGCTTGTAATAATTGATCGTGTACTTAATACATCAGAAATAATTGCCAAGAGGAACCATAAATATGTTTATTTGTAAGGGAAACCATATTATCAACATTATGCTATCTCTGTTTTGAAATGAAAATAGTTCCAATTTTGATATTGAAATTCTCAAAATAATTTCATTCGAGTGTGAATTTTCCATCTCATAACGATAAGACATTTTTTTGCTATTTAGCAAGTTTGTTGCGAATTTTGTATTGTTTATTAGTTTATATTCAGCATTCGAACATAAAATATATCACAAAAATAAATAGTATTTTTTTCATTACAAAATATAAGGTGCAAAACCACTTTTGATACACACTATTAAGTGGTCTTCTCTATGATCTCGCATTATATATACACTCACGGTCCGTGCAGTGATGTTGTGAGCCAGGATTCGATTCCCAAAGTGACAACCCTGTCTGGAACCATCTGCCATCAACAAGAAGCTAGGTAAAATACCCCCGTGCACGGTCAGGAAATGTTCAACACAACAATTCTGATACTACAAGCGTCGTGGAGAAACTTAAAACACAACCAGAGAGGAACTTCAACGACTCGTATGATAGGTCGGCCAACTCCTTATCACAGGCAACCCCCAAAAGAGAGGGTCGAACACATCAACTGAGTACAAGGCAAAATGGCAATCATACCCATGTACATTCACCACTGGGCAAAGCATACCAAGAATACGCAACGGAAATTTAGAACAGGGCTATAACATTTACATTCAAATACTTGTTGACCTTAAGCTGATTACCAAGTAGCAACCAAAGTTCCTCGTCTTTATTCAGTGGACAATTATACATATATTTTTAGTACTTTCTTCTTTATACAGGCCCAGAATACCATTGGACACCTTCAGTCCTATCGGCTCTTTGGGCAACATCAACGACGTGTACGTTTTATCCTAAACAAATTGCATCGAAGGTTAAATTAATTAAGCAAGTCCACTTTTCATAAAGAAAATTCATAATTTAAACAAAATTCACACCTTCATACACGCGTTGGGAAATGTGTCCAATGTCAACACTGAATACATAATGCAAAATAGAAAAACATTGATACAAGAAAACGCGCAAGACCCTTCTCACCCACTGTTCTAAACTTGTGAACCAAGCCTATCGGTTTGAATGGAACCAAAAATGGATCACAGATACATGACTTCCCATTCAAATGTACGAAGCTTCTGGTACAGCTCGAAGGAAAACAGATGTAAAGAAAAAATATATACACTAATTATACACTACAGCAGAAAAATAGAAGTAAAAGTTGATAACCAAACAACTATATTCTGAGACGATACAGTGACATCACAAGCCTTGCAAACCGATAGTTTCTGTATTTCTTAAATCTTGCTATTTAGCTCTCTCCGAGCGTCTCCAATGTTCTAATAACGGTTAAGGCACCGAACTTTATTGACTTTACAAACTTAACAACTAATGTAACTAAGAGGGGTCGCTGACATTACCTATTAAAATTGCCCTAAAACAAAGTTTACCCAAGTTTACGTGTTTCTATACTGGTCCTCGGGAACATGTAAACGCAGCCATTGAAATTAGCTTCGATTGCTGGCAGAAGCGGAAGGTAAACGGAACAGGAAGGATTTTTTTATCTGTGGAAAAATAGCGAGGGTTATTTTGCATTATCACGTTTTTCGAATTGAATTTATTTTGTTTAACAATTTTAAGCATATAAAGGTCAGACAGGGATAGAGAAGGGAAAAGATGCGAGAAGCTGTCAGTCATGATTCTCGGTCGCTTCTGGCTGAACCCACGACCGACCTTTCTTCCACTGAACCAAAGCATCTTGGTACCTGTTTCTCGACAATACCGAGCCTTGACTCGAAATTTACACAGTTGACCTTGTAACGGAACTTACATTATGAATTAAATAAATAACTTTAGTTCATATTTTCGCCACCATGTCGCCCTTATTGCTATAAAGTGTATAATACAATTTCCAAACCTTCTCTCATTAATAGAATTAAATGCAGATAATGACATATTGAAATAACAATTTTCATATTTGAGCACTTTTGTAATGAATAGATGACGTGGTTCTATTCATTATATATAGATCTGTTTGAGCACAAATTTTAATACTGTGTATTATATATCAAGCACAAAACGGCGTGTGTAATTCTGTATTAAAAATTATATATTAAATAAACGATAGCTCGATGCGAAGTTGTAACTTCGGGATTAAGACGTCACGAACGGAAAACTTAAAATGCTAGGTGTACCATGTGACATACTCAAGAGTATATAAGACGGCCGCAGAACATTCTGAATAAGATTCTTTCAGCCTACGGGCGCAACCACACCAAGCTTTCTTTCTTGGTGTGCACTTGTTGGACATTGTCCACTAATATTTAAGCTTCTATCGCATTGTGAATTGCTTTGAATACCTTAATTGGCAATTCGCTTGAAAATTTACTTTATCATCTCTTTGCTTTCAATCTCATCCTACAAACCTAATATTTCTTAGCGTCAACTCGTCGTCAGATGGCACATAAACTCTATTATCTAAAACTTATTACCGGTGTCGGTTCGTCTTCAGTAGGCAGGTACACACTGCTCCAGCACCCCTAACTTCTCTGCTTCAACACCCCAATACACTTTACTTGCCGAGATGTGGGTTAAGGGCTCACCATCTTTAAGCCACATCTCGGCTCGTCTTCGATAGCCAGATAGACACTATTCAAAAACGAAACTCGGCCCTGGCTAGTCTTCAGTAGCCAGGTAGGAGCAACTGAACGTAACCCGCAGCATCGGTTCGTCTTCAGTAGGCAAGTGGATGCTCTATCCTGGCTCCGGATCGTCTTCAGTAGGCAGGTAAAAATACGTAACCTAATCTCTCCCCGGGCTCGACTTGAGTAGGCAGCTAGGGGCTTCTCAACTTATTTCCTCAAGAGGCATCGCTCTTCTTCACTAGGCATGCTGATGCTTTACTCCTGGCTCTATTTTGAGTTCTGCACAATTCATTTGCTCTCGCTCGTTTTCAAGTGGCGGGCAGCAGTCATTCAACCCTATCTTACTCTTTCTCTCTTCCATTCTCCTATTAATAATTAATTACCATGTGACTCCTAGTTTGTCCATTCCACACCCAGAAGCCGTGACAGATTCAAGGGATATTGCAGATACATATATTTTCCTGGGGTTATATTATGTGCTTCTGGCGAGATTTTAGATTGTGAATAGAGTAGGTCGTCCGATAAACTTACATTATTAACGCACAACCTGGGTCGTTTTCACATTTAATAACATTAGTACATCTAACTCTAGACTTCTTATTCTAACTCATTGCCCCGGTAAAGTATGTCAGATCCTCGAAATAATTATCAATAAGGAAAATCATGATGTTGCTCTTACGTAGAAATGCAATAAATTAAAAATATACCAAAAACTACTTTTTTGCATGTTCCCATTGAACAAGGAAAGATATATCCAGAAATAAGAACTTTGCAAAAGTAACTAATATTCTACGGTGTGTCTATCGTTATATTCTTCTTGTGTCATTTTAGGACGAAAAACGGTTCCCTAAATTAGAGATGCTATATACGTTATATCTTGTATTTTGTTGAAAATGAAGGGAGTATTTCAAACTTTTGAAGTGGCCTTGAAAATTCTTCAAAATTTAATCAAATTTTAGGAATATTAATGTCTTGAACACTGGAACAATTTGGGTAGGTATATTTTTGCAAAACAATCCAACTTTTTTAACCCTGCTAATAAGGTCTCCCCTTATAACTACTGTCAAATCTATGTGGTGTATGTGATAGTGGCAGCGAGGAGAAGACCTATACTGAAGGAGGAGTCAAGTGGTGGTGTGTAAGCAGGCGTGTGAAAGTAGGATGCCGTAGCAGCTCACATATGCTGAGTATGCGGACATGATGTACGTATGTGGCTATAGTCAAGGCATTTGAACAACTGCGGTAGGGGAATACTATCGAAGATTTCCTAACGGGAAAGCCTCCAATCCACGCGTCTTCTCACGCGTGTATTATAAAATACGTGCGACTGGTAGCGTACGTCATGATATACCCTGACAAAGCTCAAGACATTATTCAGATTGAACAGCAGAGTCCAACAACAAGTGTTAGGAGAATTTCTCGCCGGCTTCAATTTCTCTCTACCCGTGTACATGATGCACTTCGAGGAGAAGAGTTGCATTTATTTCATCTTGAACACGTGCAGCATCTCCAATTAGGAGACAGTGATATCGTGTTGTGTTTTCTGAATGGGTACAAGTGAATCCTAATGTTTTGCCATTCCATCTGTTTACGGATGATGCCACATTCACCAGGAATAGGAAAAACAAGACGGGATAGGATTGCACACTGCTGGAGTGATGGAAATACTAGGACTAAGATAGTATTAAATTAAAATCAACGATTCGCGGTTAATGTGTATGCTTGGAGTATTCATGATATGATAATTTGTCCGTTTTTGCTGCCTCCGGGAAGAAAAGATCAAAGGAACAATCTAAAAAAAATATATAAATGCATGGCACGATTAAAATAACACTAGTATTTTGGGCTTGCTTTGTGTTCTTTTTAGGCATTTTCTTCTCCTCTCAACGTTTGAAGGTGGAGTCGGTCTCCTGTAAACCATTAATTTATAAAAGATAGTTATGTTGACAAAATTATCGTCCCGTAGGAGAATTGTTACGAAGTATTTAGAAGGATATGTTTACATACTTCTTCTTCTTCATGGGTGAATAATAGAGGATCAGATATGACGACTATCACCGGTCACATAGCCAACCTGGGTGCCGGGAATTGTACCAGTTTCAGAGCCAAATGCGTACGAGAAGAAGTCAGGTTTAAGGATAGAGCACATAAAAGTTATATAGCAAACTGCGTGTGTGGATGACACCAATCACAGAGAAAACTGCGTTTCGGGTGTTTGTACCAGTTACAGAGCCAAATGTATTCGGACGAAGTTAAGTTTTTAGGTAAGAGTACATACCAGTTGCATAGCCAACTGTGTGTGCAGGAAAGTACCAGTAATCGAGAGGAGCTGAGCACCCGTAATCATCTGAGAACGAAGTAATTGAGTTCGGTAATCCTTGAAGTAACATTCTAGTTGCTATAGATAAATTTTGCGCGGAGGTCGCATGGCCCATTAAGCATTTTTTGAACTGGTACGTTTTTCTAGTGTGTGGTACTTCAAAGAACATGTTCAGAATGAACAGAACAGAATGAACAGAACTTCAATGAACAGAATCAGCCACTAGGGTTCAGATCAATTAGAAAATAGTTTCAGAAAATGTCTAAAGTTGAGAACAGATTTCTTCCTCGTAGGCTATTTAAACTATATTCTGTGCTTTGATATGGTATGACCAAATATCGAGTGTACTTATTACAACCCTGGAGATTTAAAACCAAACGAAAATCTTTCGAACCAGGCACCCCAACCATAATCATGGGGAACAATAATTCACTTGGGCTCGTCTCTTGAATTATATTTGCCTTTATTAATTCTTCCCGCTGTTTATCAAATTGTGTTATCAAAGCAACAGGAAGTGGAGATGATCTTTGCTGCAAGGAAGCACCTTTGTCTATTCGTACTCGGTGAACATAACCTTCAAATGATTCTATGTCACTGGGAAAGTAAGAGGAAGTATCTCTGTATTTGTACAAAAGTTTATGAATTTGATCCTTTAATATTGCATCTAAATTTGAGTTTTCATCGAAAGCAGATTTAGCAAAGTAATTTTCTGCAAATTTCAGTTTGTCTTCAATTTATTGTTTTGTTCAATATTTATAGACATGGTCCAGGTCCTCATCTTTCACGTCTTCAATTTTGAGTGAACTTTCTTCTATAATTGTATCAGTATATGCTACTGATATATTAGTCCAAGTCCAAATTACTGATTAGTACAGTAAGAACAAAAAACTCATAGATGGTATTGTTATATGTTTGGAAACAAAAACGTCAGCAGAAATGCACTCTTCACCTGGTCTATGATAGCGAGCGAAATGGATGATTCTCCGCTTCCTACATGTGGAAACGTTGGTTTCCTTAATTCTTTTTATAGACAGTTATAATGATTCTCTCCAGATCTTTTTTTGCTTGCAGCGTCTTGGGTAAATGTTGGCCAATAAAAGGTCATATATTTTCTTATTCCATTATCCTAAAATAATGTGAATACTAGAAATTCCCAATGTTTAAATTAAATCAATGCAATGACGTTCATTTGGGATATCGTTCAAGCAATACCCCTCACGTTGGTGACATCAGGGTCAAAGTGCAGTTTCTTGGTATTTTATTCCTAGACCAAATGGAAATTTTGCTTGCTAGGTCTATGATCGTAGGTATAATTACGTCACCTATTCGTACGTTTATCATAGATTTCTTTTTCTCAGTGTTATATTATGCTAGTTCCCTATTTTTCGTTGTTGTTATTGACCAGGAAAAATCGTTGGATCATCTGTGGCAGGTCCTTTTGATGGAAGTTTCTCCTTCTTCTTGTTTGCTATTGACTGGGTCCACGTGCCACCTACGTCACTTTGTTTCCGGGACGCCTTGTCTAGTGTTCCGAATTGACGTCCTTCTTTCCTCTAAGCCAACAAATATGTGCGGAATGTCCTCTCTTGAAACAAATGTCACCTAGAGACAGTACCAGTTTCGTTTTTTTTTTTCTCAACATCCTTTTTGTTACTTTGTGTCCCATGTTTATTTCTTTTTTGTTGTTATAATATTTCTTGCTCCCGTTCTTCCTGTAATTATCTTTCTGGCTTGTATTATTTTAACTACGGTCAGATACAGTTCCGCTAATTTATAAATGAAACTTTTCAAATTGTTTTGCTTTATGTTTGTTTGAGTAGGATTGGGATTGACTTGCTGTATCTTGTAGGATGAAGTGACAATAATGTGCTTGACGGGTTCTTGACTAGGAGGTTGGGGCATAGTTTTGTCGCCTTGCGATTTGTTTGTTTGGAAGATAAGCATTTCGTGAGGTAGTTCTTGTTTTCGTCCTGGTAGTAATAATCTTACATTTGAGAATGGCTGGTAACAAAATATTTGACCGCGTGGTTCTGGTTCACCTTTACGAAAGTCTATTATGGGTTCATGTGTGGTCCATGGAGGTAAGGTTTGCGTTGTAGCCGGTTATAAATTTTGTAATACGTTTGTTGAATATTAGGATTTTGAACATATAAAATTTGGCTATTTTGTGGCTGGCTGAATAGGTTTTGAATGTTCGTTTGAGTATATATTGATACTAAGTATTACATGGGATTTTGGAAATTCGTACTTTGCACCTCTATGTGCCGTATCGTGTGATTGAGCTTTGGAGAAGTCCTTGTAGTCTGTATCTGCTGGACTTGGTCAACCATCGCTAACAAGGCTTGTGACTTTTATATGAATTCCTTTTTTTAAAAAAATCTGTTGATGCTTCCAGTGCATGCAAATGTTTTTGGAATTCATTTACGAACGTGTAATTTTCCAAAGCACTATTCTTAAAACATTTTTTGGTTAAGTCTAATGATATGTAGTGGACTTTCTGTTCCTCTGTGACATTAGCGTTGTTATGCCTGATAGCCTTTAATTTTCTTAGAAAAAATATGATTAGAAAGGTTCGTCCTGTTGTTGGTGCATCGCATAGATTTCCATTTCTCCTTTATAAAGTGTTATCTTGGGTATACACAGGCTGGTAAGTGTATCTTTCAGGTGCGTATACGTTGTTTCTCCAAAAAGGTTTTGAGATTCTAGTTGGAAAACTAGCTCCGAAGCTGTATCTTGGAGATATTGGCAACAGCTCTTTTCGTTTTCCTTCGTTGCATTGTTGCAGAGAGGATAGATGCTCAAATAGCGTAAAAAAACTATCTGGGTCTTTATTAATATGCCCTAGAAAATTTCGTCAAGTGGGAGAAATTAAATAATGGTTTTGATGGAGTTATCATTCTGTCACCGCTTTCGCTATTTTCTTTTTCTTTATCAAAATTTGTAATTCTACCACCAAAAATCGTATTTAGTGGCATTTATCAATTAAGTAAAATGCTTTTGATTAATTTATTTTAATGTATATTTTTAAATTTAATTTCTTAACCTAGCCCTTATTACCTAACAATTAATAACCTGAATTATTTCACACCACGTGGCAATGATTTACATCAATTTTTAACGGGGGAGAAATGAATTATGTTAAGAAAGAAAATCATTAATAGCAAATTTGCGTTTTCTGATTCACGTTGAGGTCGGTCCGGTGAACGTTAGTATGGTATTTTTGTTAATTCAACTTTCGCGAAGTGTAGTGGAGCAAAAGACCAGCATTAATGTTGATGTTAAAGACTGAGTTAACATATTACATACAGTG
>JAGDQP010057395.1:0-12754 GCA_022664845.1 Lepisma saccharinum | reverse complement strand
AGAAGTAATTAGAAAGGTCTATGGATAAAGGAGCTGTCGCTTTCATAGCTATAATTCTCAAAGATAAAGTTAAACGACTAACTCCATTTTCCAATCATAACCACTTTTAATTTGTAATCAGGCCTCGAGGCTTGGAGTGCTGGTGAGTATGTCTAAGTGATTCGGAGTCAACGTTAAACTGTTGGTCTATAGTTAAACTATACTCCTTAAAATATTACCAACTCCATTAGGAAATTATGGAGTAGTCTATTTTCCATTCATATACGATTATCATGGCTACAATCTTCCTCCGCCTCCCTAGTTCACTTCATTCCTAATTAAAAATTATTATCTTAGGTTCTTCCCCAGAAGATTCATTGGCCACTTCCTTATTAAATAGCTTTCTCTTTTCAACTTCTTAAGGAGTTCCGGGGGGGATAGACGAATAAAAACATACTTATTACATTTAACGTTCAATCGTGGTATGAAGACAAACTACTCCCATCTCCCTAGTTCGGTTCGCTCACGAATAAAACCTTATCTTTGGCAGTTCCTTGTAAGTTTCTTTAGCAATTTCTTAAGGAGTTGCAAGGAAGTACAAAAGAGGATCACACTTAGTTTAAAATATTTCACGCGTAACGTTCATTGAAATTTTGACTCGGAACAAAATTGAACCAAAAAATCATAAAAAGGATCAAAAACACTCTTATTATATTTCATATACATACCTAACTTGGTTTCAACCTTTCTTCCTCTCCATATCAAGCTTTAATTGTTCCAAATTAAAGGCGTTTCCTTGAGCTTTTACGTGGAAGATTCCTTGACATAATCTTAAGGAGATCAAGAAAGATAGGGACATAAAATCACTCACTTCATTGCGGACGCCCCAAGTACACTCAATATAGGATTCTAACATAAACACAAACTTCTCCCATGTCCCTAGTTCATTTCATTCCTAAGTAAAAAGTATTTGCTTATATACCATCTTGACAATTTCTTAAGAAATTCCAAGGAAAATAAACAAAAATAATTCATGCCATATTGCATATGCATACTTGACTTAATTTCAAGTTTCTCCCGTCTCTCTAGCTCACTTCATTCTGGATTAAAGACGTTTTCTTGGATACCATCTTGTAAATTTCTTAAAGAGTTCTAAGGAAAAGAGACTAACACCAAAAGTCCCACTGTATTACATATGCATACCTTTTCTGGTTACAACCTATTCCTGTTTCCATGGCAAGCTCTGTTCCTAATTAAAGTCATTTTCTTGAATACCATCTTAGCAATTTCTTAAGGAGTTCCAAGGAAGATAGGACATAAAAACATTCCTAGTACATTGCTTATACGATTATAGCCTGATTTCAAGCCTTTCCCATGTTGCTCACAGCTTCCATTCCCAATTAAAGTCATCTTCTTATACAGCATCTTGACAATTTCTTAAGGAGTTGCATGAAAGGTAGGGATATAAAAACATTCCTAGTACAATGCTTATACCATTATAGCTTGGTATCAAGCTTCTCCAATCTCGCCAACAACTTCCATTCCCAATTAAAGGCATTTTCTTGAATACCATCTTGGAAATTTCTTAAGGAGTTCCATGAAAATATACGAACAAAAGCATATCTAACTTGATTTCAAGCTTCTCCCATCTCCCTAGTTCACTTCGTTCTGAATTAAGTATTTTCTTGGATACCGTCTTGGCAATTTCTTAAGGAGTTCCTAGGAAAATATACGAACAAGATATATCCAGCGCATGGCGGAGATACTCCTGGCATATCGCATATACCTAGATACATACCTAACTTGGTTACAACCTTCTCCCATCTCCATTCCAAGCCTTGTTCGCAATTAAAGGCTCTTCCTTATAAGATTTCTTGGGTTATATCTTATTATAGAGGATCGTATTTCACCAAATTCTCTTCAAATAGACGAACAAGAACACTCTTAGTAAATTTAACGATCAAATCTACTATAGACACTCAACGTTCTACGTGAAAACGTAAAATTTCTTGAACACTTCCTGATTAAACGGCTTCGTATTTCTTGCGAAATTCTCTTTCGCCTTAAAGATGTCTCAAGATTTTCGTCTAGTTATTTACGAGTTCGGTTTGCTAGCAAACCTCGTTATGGTTTCTTCACATTCAAGGATTAGCTTCATCATATTCCAAAGAATGTTCTAAAATTTTGAGAAACGTCTTAAGATTAAGGAACATATTAAACGGCTTCGTATTTCTTGCGAAATTCTCTTCATCTTAAGATTAACAAATATTCTTTAAACATTGTAATATATATACAAATTAGAAGGAGAATTCTTATTGAGTTAAAATGTACAATTTTAATATTATCGAACTAAAATTATAATATTCTCGAATCATAGATTCTCGTTTCTATGAACAAGTTAGTACTTTCATCTGAAAATTTTCTTTGAATAATGATATTCACTATGATCCACTAAATAAAAGTTCACGAACACTAGGTGTGAGATACTTAACAGTACTATCGTTTGGTATATTAGTAGTCTTTTTACGATAAGTCTATCGTAAGATATAAAATACCTTAGAAATACATCTTAAGAAATATCAACTTTATCCCAAAGTTCCCCCCTCTGACAACTGTCATAATTTATGAGCTTTCACACAATAGCCCCATTGTCACCTAAAAACTCCGTGGGGTAAAAACAATAGATTACAATTCCCTATCTTACAACCAATAGCCACCGTAACTACTCCCTTCTACTCTTTGTTAGAGAAGGAGAGGTAAATTTGAAAATTCAGGTAAAAGAACTCAGTGTTGCAACTTTAGAATATCAGAAAAAAGCTTATTAGTTCAAACTCTTGAAAAGAAATTGTTTAAAGAAGAAAAAGACGATAATAAATCACGTTTTCTTCTCGTATTGACATAATCAATAAGAAAAAGGAATATTACTATTAACTATAATATATAATAATAAAACTATAATGTAATACAATAAATATAGCTATAATATAGTAAGTATAAGAATATAATAAATATAATTGTAATAACCATAGAAAAATTATAGAATTTTAGCTAAAGAAATAATACTATCTTATATATATAATAAATCACAGCCATATTCAATCCACTAGTGGATGAGGCCTCTCCCCGAAGGGAGGAGTTGGTCTACTGCTCCCACGCTGACCAGACGGGTTGGGAGAGGAGAGCCGAAGCTCTCACTGTGATCGCCACTGTCTTTTATTCACAGCAGCTCCCCAATTGTCCTCACGATGCAGGGTCAACACCGAAATATTTGAGCCCCCATCGAGAATCGAACCCGGGACAGGTCGTGAAAGAGTAGCGGAAAAGGATGAGAGAAGTCTGTCAGCACCTTCAGGCATCAAATAGACTTGTTTAAAGGTAATTGCATGAAGAAATCTAGGGAAAATCTCGGACCGGATAGCTGACAGCAGTACTCGAACCGACAACCTCTCGAATACAAAGCTTGCGGTCTAACAAGTGAGTCATGACTGTTTCGTGGGACGAAACTTAAGTAATATGACTTATAATAATTATATTAATACCAGTACTGTAGACAAGGTGATTGGGTGGGGTGGTGGAAGACAGTTAAACAATGAGCAAAGCTGAGATAATTAGATTGAAAATAATTTCAATATAAAATACTATTAAAACTTGGCAAACCACATTTGCCTCATGAGAAAGGACAATATTTACCTCCCGCAAAGTTCGAAGGATGTTGCTGACGTAATTCGAAGAATGTCTCTGACCTAATTCGAAGGATGTCCCTGACGTAATTTGAAGGATGTCCCCCTATTCACTACTTTGATCATATCCCAAATACCAATATGTTCGTAACTACGTAGAATCCTTTATCCAGCTTCACAGATATAATAGCAAATGGAAGCTTATTTTACGAATTGCATAATCCGCAGCTTTAGGTAATATTGCATTTGTTTTGCTCCGTAGAAACTCTGAATTCAATTTTCATGACTTATGAGTAGAGTTGCGACACTTGGCCGGCACTTTATTAATCCGAATTTAATAGCTTCCTCGATAGCTGAGTGGATGTTCCACATAACGTAAATTAAAATGCTGTGTTTTGATTGGTCGTCGTAAATCGTATGGTTTCCGTTCCCCGCGAATTTCGAATATTCGTTTCAGTTTACGGTATATTAACCCAAACATTGTTTACAAAAATTAAAATTTTAAGCTACGTCAAGCTTTGTTCCGTTATACGACATATTGGAACCTAATTTAATATGTATACGACATTTTGACAGAACTTGATATTTTGTTCCCTTTCTTTAAACGCATGTTTTTTTTAACTTTCTGACGTAACCTGCCTGATTAATATCGTATACGACATATTGTTTCTTCGACTGCTCATTCCCGTTCTTCGAATGCTTGTTCCTGTATACGACAGATTTTATCTAAGAATGTAAAAAGATGACAGGTTGGTTCTAGAATCATGAAAAAATTCAGATCACATTAATGTCGAATCTGAAATCAATTTCTCTCTACCTATTGCAATTTGCTAACCGGCTCCCTGTGTTACAAGAACCATGAAATTTTGTGTACAGATTGCTTGACACATATAGCGTTGAGATCTCAGAAAGGGGTTTTGAGATATATTTTTTAGCTCTTACCGTTTCCGAGATATGGCATTTTGAAAGTATAAATTTGAACTGAGGGCCTCCAAATGTTCATCATGGTCCCGAATCTCTATTCCATTTCTCTTTACGTATTACCATTTCGGAGATGGTGAGTATTACGGGATGTACACCGCCAAGTAAATTCTTAAAGACTGTATTTAGTGGATTTCTGTACGAGTTTATCCGTTTGCTGGTATATCTCTTCAAAACGCTACTTTTAGATAGGTAATACTTGTTCCACTGATTAGTCTTAGAATTTATTTTTGTTTTCTATTATTTGGTATGTTTTGGAAGGTTTTAATTTTGCGGTCAGCCTTCCGCTTTTGTCCGTCCTTTAGAATTATAGCTTCGCCATTTTCCTTTTTGTGAATGAGGTTCCGTGTTCCTCTCTCGGTTAAAAGCTAATATCGCAAACGCACCTTAAAAGTTATAACGTGTGTCCCATTCCTACCCTATGCCTCTACCCCAATAGCGCACAAACGTTGAAAATACGTGGATTTAACGTTAGTACTGAAACGTTATTTTAACGTTGTAAATGTACCGAAATGTCCGCCCTTTGAACGGTTTATTCAACGTTGAGTAATGGTTGAGAGGAAACTATGAAAAACGGGTTCAGTTGGCCAAAACAGAGCATGAATGCTGTCTATTGGTGTACACACATATAGTTTCATTTTATCCGTTGCTTTCATCATGATCAACGGTGTTAATTTTTTCAAGAGTAAATTTTCTAACAGCTGCTGTAGAGTCCGAACCAGGTACGTTCCGCACTTGTCGTTGGTTGCTCGTTGCTTCATCCCTTCATCCATGGATCTACCTTGAGAACCACTCCTTTTTTACGGTATTTTTAGTAACTGGTAATCTAGAACGCAGTGCCACAAATCCAGAGGCGTCGTTTCTCTTGTAAGGATAAGAATAAAGAGAGATTACTTTACTTCTTTCTGATGCCCATTTTTACTTTAACACTTTGGCCATTGCTGCACTATTATATTTGTGTACTATCACAGATAAACTATACCAGATCTTTACCCTAAGCCTTAAAAGACCTGCACTGTATTTTCAGTCTTTCAAGAAGTTTAGTCTCTCAGCGGCAGATGGCGCTGATATCTCTTTTCTAGGTTTTACTTCAACGCTGTGTGGTGGCGAGATCTCAAACCATGTAAAAAATTCCCGCCGCTTCCCTCCTGTTTGCTTATTGGCTGGCCGACTCACATGACCTTCGTCAGCGAAGTGGTTTTGATAATAAAGAAGTCTTTCCATCCTCCCACTTACAAACACGTTTCGCGGTGGTTAAGAAGGGGTAAATCTTGAGCTTCTCTCCCTTTGCGTTGTGTTACTGTATGAGAGGGAACCATCGTTTCCGACATACAATACAGAGAAGTCAATGTCTTATTTATTTAACACCACATGCATCTACGAGTATATAATCAAAGATAACTTTTCTGTGATTATATATGCTTCGCAGTTATCTATTATATATAGTTGTATGTGATATAATATGCTTTGCAGGTGTTGATTTGTGTTTCCTATCTTTAGTTTTCCTTTTTCTTTTGCACGCGTTACATGTTTTTTTCTCTTCCTACAGTAGTGCTCGAAAATGTGGAAGAGATTCTGTAAATGTAAACGGAAGGGGGATGGGGGAAATATATAACTATTTAAGATGGTTCTTGTGAGTTGTCCAAAACTGCTTTCCGGCTCACGTATTTGGAAGTGTCTCCGTTTTATATTCTAGTTTGTTTCAGAGAGAAAACGAAACACACATATTTATTGAATTGATATTAATTTGAATTTATTTTAAGGCCTTTAGGCAACTATAGCTCATGCCGTATGGATGATGATTGGATGAATTGGTGGAGTGAAGAAATTGGGAGGAAACAGGAGCACCTCGGAAACCCACGCACACGGTGTTTGTCGACCATAAAACTCACATGGCATGAGTAGGGATCGATCCGGTGACCCCTATCACCAGAGGTGAACGCTTAACCAATTGAGTCACCGAGGCCCCGAATTCATATTAACGTCCTAAACGAACTGATGAGCTTCTAACGACGGGATAAACAGCTTTTGGTCAAGTGTACTCCGTGTCACTGTTTTCAATGGACTCCAATGGGCATTAAACCCATGACCACGCGGTCATGTATATAGTGGTTAGAGTACCTAGCTACGGTTTTGAGGGGTTCCGAGTTCGATTCCCGGCGCTGCCAAGAGTTATTTGCAAGGCCTGTAGGTCTGGAACGGTGCCCAACCAGCATTGTGATGCAATTGGGGAACTGCTAGAATAAAACATAGTGGCGATCACAGTGAGAGCTTAGGTTCTTCTCTCCCCAGTGTGGGAATAGTAGACCAATCTTTTCCCTCTGGAGAGAGATCTCATTTAGTAGTGTATTGAATATGGCTCTTAATTATTATTATTATAGATATATGAAAGTCGGGACCGGAACGGGAAATATTTTCCTTATTCTCTTCCCGTAATTTCGGGTTCCCGTACTGATTTGCCAAGCGTTAGTTAAAGAACATAATGCAAGAATATTAACTCTTACAAAATTAACAAGGGCTGAATCTTAATCAGGCACACAAAAGTGTACAAAGTTTCATGTGGGTTGGACATTGGATGGATTAAAAACTGATTGTGGATGGATACAGACTGGGCCGGCAATGCCGGCTACCTAATAAATTTCTACACTCTTTTAGTGATAAGGCGCTGTGTATTTTTGTTTGGTTTCTTGTGTTTTGAGTTTTGTTGTTTCATTTTTTCCATTCAGAATAATGTTTTTTATTCAGTCCTTGTTTTAAAAATAATCCTGATTTAATACTTTTTTGTTTTCATATGTACAAAGGATTTTAGAAACATGATGCAGACTACTTCGCCCAATGCCAATGATAAAATATAATATTTGTTGACGAGTTAAAATAGATTTATTATTATTATTATTTTGTTTATATATTCTATTTATAGCTGGACACGTCCTAACTTTAAACTACCTCTCGGCGCCGGTGTACCAGGAAAATCTTACCCTACCATGTTTCTTACCCCACTCGTCAATTTCACTAGTAAAATATTACCCCACCTAAAAACATAGGAAAAACAAACATTGTCGGCTTTAATAATTTACAAAGGAACAAGATGTGATTTTTCGATATATAGCTACTATTAGCAATTAACATTATTGTTATTGTTTTTGTAACGAGAAATTTTCAGCAATACTTGCTTGATTGTTCCAGCTCAGATGGTATAAAAACACACTCGCTCGCCATATTGCTTCAACATGAACAAACTATTATTATTATTAAAAGAACTGACTTCTGAATAATCAGGGCTTACATCTTCTTCTTCTTCTATGACGCTACAGTCCAAGTCGGGCCCTGGTCTTCCCAAGAAGTTGCCTCCATTCCTCTCTCTTCTTACTGGCGTCCATCCAGTTTCGAATCCCCAGTAATTTGTAAGGATCTTCTCTTACCCCGTCTTCCCACCTTTTCTTCGGTTTTCCTACTGGCCTTTTCTTATACATCCTGCCTGTTAGTGCTTTCTGTGTTATTCTATCTGCACTCATCCTGGCCACGTGTCCTACCCATTGTAACCTTCTTAATTTGACGTCTGTTACTAAATCTGGTTTCTTGTATAGCTCGTACAATTCTGCATTGTATCTGCTTCTGCACTGATTATTATGTTTAATCGGTCCAAATATTCTCCTAAGAATTTTCCGCTCGAAGGCGTTTATTCTGTCTGCATCTCTTTGTGTGAGGGTCCATGTTTCGCATCCGTATTGTATCACTGGTTTAATTATTGTTTCATATAGTTTAGTTTTCGTGCTCCTGTGTATATCTTTGTTTTTCATAATTGGGAGTAGACTGTAATATGCTTTATTTGCTTAGGTTACTCTTCTTTGTATTTCTTTCGATTCGTCGTTTCTATTCGTGATTAGTGTACCTAGGTATGTGAACTCATCTACGTTTTCTATTTGGCAGTTTTGTGCCTGTAGATTATCTTTTAGTTTGGTGGCTGCGTTCTGGTTGTTATGTCTTGTTTGGACCATTGCTTTCGTTTTACTTTTATATATTTTCAGTCCTATTACTTTAGCTGATTCTTCTAGTTCCGTGTAGACGTTTGTTACTGTATTCGCAGTTCTTCCAATTATATTGATGTCATCAGCATATGCCAGGATTTGTGCGGTTCTGTACATAATGGTTGATGATGTGTCTATGTTTATTTTCCTTATTACATATTCTAGTGCCAGATTGAATAAAGTTGGTGCCATTCCGTCTCCTTGCTTTAAACCTTGTATTATTTCGAATGGTTCTATCAGTTCATCTTGAATTTTGATCTGTGCCATCGTCTCTGTTATTGTGACTCTGACTAAGTTTCTTATTTTCCGTGGTACTCCCAGTTCTTGCATTGCTTTCATCAACATATTTCTATTTATACTATCGTATACCTGTTTAAAATCTATAAATATCTGGTATATCTCCACGTCATACTCCCAACATTTCTCTAGTATTAGTTTCAGCGTATGTATTTGGTCTCCGTTGATCTGTTTCTTCTGAATACTGCTTGGTACTCCCCTATTATCCTTTCTGCGTATTCTTTTAGCCGTGTATTTAAAATATTAGTAAAGACTTTGTACCCCGTGTTTAGTAAAGATATACCTCTGTAGCTGCTGCAATTCTGTTTGTCTCCTTTCTTGTAGGCCTATATTGGACATATAATACTGTTCTTCCATTCTTTAGGTATTTGTTCCTTTCTCCAGATGTCTATTATTAATTTATGTATGATTTCCATTAGTTCTTTACCCCCATGTTTTATCATTTCTGCCGTAATTCCATCTGTTCCTGGTGATTTGTTTTGTTTCAGTTTCTTTATTGCATCCCGTACTTCTAACTTCGGTGCGTCCCCTTCTTCTTTCTCCTCCGAGCTGGTCTCGCCCTCTACGAGTTCATTTTCCTCCTCATCTGCTGGTTGGTTGAGTAGTTCACAGAAATATTGCTTCCATCTGTTTTTGATGTCTGTCTTCTTTCCCAATAGAATTCCGTCCTTGTCCCTGCACATGTCTGTTCTTGGTTTGAACCCCTGTTTTATATTTTTTATTTCCCTGTATGCTTTGTACTGGTTACCGAGTTTGAATTCTTCTTCTATGTCCATTCTTGTTTAGCCACTGTCTCTTTTTCTTTCGGCATGTTTTGTCAGCTATTCGCCTCAATCTTTCGTATTCTGCTCTTTTCTGTCGTGTGTTTCTGTTTGTGCATTCCTTGTACGCTTGATTTTTCTGCTGGATAGCTTCCCTACATTCATCATCGAACCAATCTCTCTTTCCTTCGTTCTTTTCATAACCTAGCGTCTCTCTGGCCGTTTCTTTTATTATTGTTTGCATTATATTCCATTTATCATCAATGCTTCCTTTATCCATATCCATTCTTCTCTCTGAGACTTTATTTTTTATTTCGCCTTCGTATTCCTTGGCTACTTCTGGGATCCTTAGACTCTGAATGTTGATTTTCTTTGTTCGCTGCTTGCCTTCGTCCTTTCGTCCTACTATTCTGCATCTGTATTTCACTTTCACTAGGTAGTGGTCTGAGTCACTGTTTGCTCCCCGGTATGTTCTAACGTCTAATATGTTGGTTCCTGCTCTTTTATCTATTATGACATGATCTATTTGATTGCATGTTTTTCCATCCGGTGATCTCCTTGTTCCTTTATGTATATCTTTGTGAGGGAAACACGTTGAGCTTATTCTCATATTTTTGCTCATAGAGAAGTCGATGAGTCTAGTGCCATTATTATTGCTGCTTTCATGTAGACTGTGTTTTCCTATTGCTTCTTTATACTCTTCCTCCCTACCTATCTTTGCATTTGCATCTCCTATTATCATTTTAACGTCGTTTAAAGGCAGTGAGTCGTATACACGTTCAAGTTCTGCATAGAATGTATCTTTTGTTGTTACATCTTTATCTTCGGTTGGTGCGTATATGTTGATTATACAGAGGTTGAAGAATTTTGTTTTTATTCTTGCAATTCGTTCGTTGTGTGGCTTAAAATCTAGGATGGTTTGCTTAAGTTTTTTGTCTACTATGAAGCCTACTCCTTCCTCGTGACTGTTCGAATCCTTTCAGTCCTACATATCCAGCTCAGGTTGGCATATTAAATTTTGCTTGATTTACATAAAATGTGCATTTGATAGGTTTTATGTTATAGAAATATAACTTTTGCGTACAATTATTAGAAAATTATTGTAACTGTTTTTTAGTGTTTGGACTACTCGATTTAATACATAATAAAATAACTGAATGACAGACAAAAAGCATATAGTACTTTTTATATGTGTAAAAGTTTAATGAAAGTTGGTTTTTGATTATTTAATTGAATGGTCTGCATTTTAGTTGAAGACCAAAGAACAAACTTTTATTTTGTTAGGGAATAGTTTACTGTGTTTCAAAATTAAAATTTAGTATACGTGTAGGTAATGTGGACTCTAAAAGCAACATCACCATTTAAAAATGAAAAATTATGATACACAAATATCTTTTTATTAATATTACAGACATCTTCACACTTTGTAAACATCCAGACTTGCATTGGAAATTTAAGTAAATCACCATTACAATCTAAAATGCTAATGGAAACAGAAAACATAGGGTACACTTTGAACAGTAAGATTCGTATCACAAATGCAAACAAAATTCTTGACATATACTGTAGCATCTGAAATCTGATGATGTTGATATCATACGGTAATTTCTCGTTTAATAAAGAGAAACCTTTTATTGTTGTTATTATGTTTGGATATAATTTTAAAATCTTTCGTATTTGTGGGTGGAAACATTAAATCGAAATATGTATTGTTTGTCCAATATTTTGTACAACTGTCACAGCAAAACAAATTATTATTATTACTTTTACTAAATGTAGTATATACATATGCTGTTTCAGAATAAATCGAACTAGTTTTAATTTGAAGGAAGTTGTAGTATTAATACAGAATCACGAAATAATAGGAAGTACGATTTTATTTTTTATCTTTATAGACATTAAAGGGTGACACGATGAGGAAAAAGGATTGGGGAAGCTGAAGACTAGAGTATATGTTGATTGTGTTATTTTTGAATTTGCTGGAAGTAATTGCATTTAAAAGCAGTAAGGATTGTTGAGTGTTGCAATTAAACTTATGACATGTCGAATACTACGCAAACACTACCACTCATTTACAATCAATCAATCCAAATATTTGTTTAATTATGAAATTAATTTTGGAAAAATATTACGCAAGAAAAAACAAAGCAACAAACTGTGGAAAGACAAGGCATCTTTTATATAATTTGTAATCTGATATTTTCAGTAAAGAAAATGCAAAATGGATTTTTCTTTACATGGGAATAACATTTTGTTATCCATCGAGACGCATGTCTATAAAATATATTCTCTCTGTATCCTCTTAGAATAAAAATAAGAATCACAGCTTGCGAGTTGTGTTCCATATTTAGTCTTTTCTTTTTTACTAACAATATGAAAAAGATTTTAAAACGAAAAGAGTTTTTATTGCGTAATGGTAACGAGGTATTGGATTAATCTCTTGTAATTACAGATCATTGTGCATGAAAATTTAACAGTGCTCCAACAAATACTTTTATCGTCGAAGACATTTAAAGAAAAGTGCGATCACAAACTAAAACATGTATTTGTAAATTCCTTAATGCATAAAACATAATTTTACATTTCTCTAATATACAAAATATAAAAAAGCAAAAACGCGTTAATTTTAAACTAACTTTTGAGAGCAGTGAAAACGAAATTTCCGTTCATCAAAAGATAAGTACAAGCAGCTTTGCAAATACAATTAATGATAGTTATATCACAATCATTTCAAAAAAGCTGTGACATCTTAACAAAAGACGTAATCTGTACAGAAGAGTTATGCAAGGGTTTTATCTAATAAAATTACTTAAGAAAATACTTCATGAGACGTTGCTGTACTAAAGTTCACAGGTAGAACGACCACTCCATTCTATATCAGTCAAACTGATATTTCTCTTAGCGATTTTTACATTTTGCGTACAACAGTTATGGCAACTTTGGCAACAGTTATGAAAGATCGTTTCTTTGGCTACAATTTTATTTATGAGAAATATTTTCATAAATCTAATAGTTTTTCAGTTAAATG
>JAGDQP010057394.1:0-12754 GCA_022664845.1 Lepisma saccharinum | reverse complement strand
AACTCAGTATATAGTGTAAATAAGTTCTATTTTCTACTTAGCACATTGAGAAATGGTTTCGAGCTATCGAACGATGAGTTTCTTGTTCTCGTATTTTCTTCGTTGCTCTTTGGAGCAGAGATTCTGCCAGGATTTTCAGTTTTGGGGGTTTTAAATAAAAATTGGGAGGGTGTAACTGGAGTTTTGCACGGTTTCTACTATTTTTTACCGTAAAAATTCATATTTGGGATAAACTCGATAATTTGGGGGGGGGGGTGACAGCCCCGAAAAGGGGGTCTGGCGGAATCACTGGTTGTGAACTACCACCTTTCAAGCCCACGAGACGCCACTGACGTGAAGAACTTGGCTCATGCACTGCCGTGCATGTTGATTAAGCAAACCACAATACCAGCAACTCAAAGAAAATAATTAGAGCCATATAATGTAGGCCTACCTAAAAAAAATATTACCAGAAAATTTAATAAAAAATGGGGGGAATACTTAACATAAATTATGCAGAGGGATAGCAAAGAAATTAATCCCCTTCTTTCTCTCAAACAGGACAAATAGAAATAAAACATCCAAAAGACCGGGAAAAGGGTGAGTGGCAAATCTGAACTGCAATTTCGGATTCCAGATCTGACTATCGTCTCTGGCAGAGATTATCATAATTCATAAATAAAATAGCGGTCATATGTTAGATCGGTGAGACTTCTGTATCAACCACTGATTTTAATCACAAAATTGGTACAATTTTTAGCCCTACCGGTAAAATACCGGCTCGGCATCCCTACCCCTGAATAATAATAATAAAAATGGAAATATTAATGTTTTTCTAAAGAAGTTAAGAAATGTTTAATGCGCTATCCTTCTCCAGCATATTCAGTATTTCAGTTCTGACAGTTATATAAAAGCACTGTCTGTAGGTTAATATTTTCTATCACGTGCTGCTGTTCTAGATGTAAATTTAAAAAAAGTACAATACGCTAGACAAAGTACATTAATTGTAGCTCGTTAATAAGCGGTAATAGAATAAACGATAAAATTAAGGGAAGGTGTTCGATTATGAAAATAAAGGTTGACTCCGAGTTTTTAGTTGTTTTTTTTTATATATATATATATATAGGTAGCCTCAAAATCTATATGAAAGCCACGCGTAAGACGGTCAACTAATGTTCAGAAAATTACCGGTCGCAATAGTGCCAGTCACTAGCCCAATAGAAAAAAATACTAAAATTTCCGGCCAGACCGGTAGAATACCGGCTGGTTGGCAACCCTAGCATCTGCTCAACTTGTTACAAAATTGAAGAAAGTAATATTCCGAAAATTTGGTTAAATTTAGACGAAATTTAGAGGTTTCAAATATTAACCTCCCTTTATTTTAAGAATAATTCAAGATATACCGTATGTAGCATCTACAATTTACAGTTGGTGTTTTCCGTTCTACAATATCAAAAGAAGAATATAACAATAGACACAGTGGATGCAGTTTATTGTATTTCTCGATCAGGGCAACTCCACGTTTTCCTTATTGTTAATGTATTTCATGGATTTGATGCACTTTTCCGTGGCAATAGTTCGCATCAGAAACAGTTAGTGGTCCACTGTGTAAATTTGAAGTCAAGATCCAGTATTGTCGAAGAAAGTACCAAGTCGCCGTGGCTCAGTAGTAGAGCAGTAACTTAGCATTCGGGAGGTCATAGGTTCAATCCCAGCGACCGACCATTCTGACAGGTTTTTCACAGTCACGCCGAACAAATCCAGGGACGGTACATTTAACTTAAGCCTTGGCCTACAGCTTCTCACATCCTTTCCCTCCTCTCTCCCAGTCTGCGCCTTAGATGCATAAAGACCACAACAAATTCAATTCAATTCAACAAACGAGCTAGTACAAAATAATCCGAGTATTTTCCATAGCTGTATCCTGATAGGTGAAAAGTCACTCGCTTTTCCATTTTTCTTCAGCTTCTGCCAGCAATCGAAGATATTCAAGAGTTGTAATTACGGGTTTCCCGAGGACCAGTAGAGAGACAACTTTGTATTTTGGGCCATTTTAGTAAGTGATAACTTCGACCTGTCTGGATTTCACTAGCTGTTAAAGTTTCTAAAATACACAAACATCCATACCTCAGCCGGGATTAGGACCCAGAATCTTGGAGACTCTCGACTGACGGCGCGGTCGGCTATACAAACCAGTGTGCGAATTAGCTGGGGGGAGATGTCCGGGATTCCCTCCTGGCAAATAAGTTTCCCACCCTGACAAATTTATTTCTTGTCTCTGATAGGGATAAATTTCTCTCCCTCATTAGAAAATGTTTCGATCAAGATCAGATAGAAAATCGCAACCTCTTTATTTGGCAGAAGTTGAAACTATTTTCATGAAAGTGGCAAGGGTATATGAGCTTTTACTAGCAGCTAAGAAGCCTATTTGGTAGCCATTTCTTTTGTGATGTTTATGAAGTACAAGACATACAGTCACATTTTCCAATAGAGGTTACTAAATCATTCACATTAATGTACTTCATAAACTTTGCAAAAGAAATGACATCCAAATAGGCTTCTTAGATGCTTGTATAAATTCATATATCCTTGTCACTTCCATGAAAATACAAGGTGGTTCTCGAAATCTGTAACAGGTCCATATCTCAGCTCCTAGTGCACAGAAATCTTTGAAATAAAAAATGTCAATACCAAAGTGCATGTACGGAATCACGTGGTGATGGTTTTGGAACCAGTGGCGTCTCAAGAATACCTCTACGGCGTGAAACTTCAAAATTTTAAATAGAAACAATGGTTGATTTTGCTTTCTTTGAAACAAACACGAAATTTCTAACAACTTTCCGATGAAACATTGTTTAATATCTCGTAACGTTTGACAACTACAAGAGTTAATTAGTAGGTCAACAGTTAACTTATCAAGTAGCTCCTGTAACTGACGATATTTAAAAATGTTTCATCTGAAAGTTGTTCAAAATTTCGTATTTGTTTCAAAGGAAACAAAATGAACCTATGTTTTTTTTAAATTTCTCCCCCAGCAACAGAATTCGCGGGACGCCCCTGTTTTCGAAATTTTCACCGTTTATTTCCACATATCCTATTTAGTATTTCACTTTAGTTTGGAACATTTATTTACTATTTTCTTTGAGTTAACAGCATCCAAAAGGCCCAGAAAACTTTCTACATCATATTAATTTTGACTATCAATTGTGTGTTCTAGCTGCCAAACAGTACGAGTAATGAAAAAGTGTTTCCTCTAAAAGTTGTTCAAAATTTAGCGCTTGTTTCAATGAGAGCAAAATCAACCCCTGTAGCCATTTAAAATTCTGAAGTTGCCCCCTCCCAGTAGAGGTATTCCCGAGACGCCCCTGATTTCAGAAGCATTACCACGCGATTCCGCACATGCACTTTGGTATTAACATACAGACCCGCGCTTCATCCCAAATCCCGATCACAGCTACGTTAGATATATCTTTCTAAACAGCTTTCTTTTCGCATCTTAAGAGAAACATGTCATTTCCTTTCCCTTGAAAGATATCTTATTTCTAAGTATTTCACTTGATTTCTGTACCATTATACATAAGTTCATCGTTTTACAAGTGGCAGGCCATCTTAGAAGTAGTCCCAGTTTTCCCTTAGTTTATCTTACAAAAGTAGTTATGGTAGACAGCGATATAGTATTTCATACATGTGTCAGTCAATTACTCGAAGGCGCAATAAATTCGCAGCGGGAATCGTAGATAGCGTTTGTTAAAAATCAAAATATAGATTGGAAAATCTCAAAGAATTGAATTTTTATGCTCTGAGAAGGAACAGGCCATCTCCTTAGTAATAACAATATTCTCGATCTCTAAGTTAAGACTTATGTTTTTTTTATTAAATGCGTAAGTGACAATACATATTGATATTTTTATAAGACAACTTTTATTTTATATTGTACAATCTTATAATTTCTTCTAGTTAAAGGTTTAAAACATTTAAGGAATTTCAGCAGGACTGCTCATATGTAAACAATGTGATATACTGCGGTTTTGCAGGTCGTGGTAGCGTCCTCTAAATATTACTCAAAATCAACCAAATTTTACTATAATTATTTTTATGGTTAATGGAACAGTTAGGAAACGTGCCCCGTTGACTTTTCGAAATTTTAAAAATAAGGACCACCCTACTCGACATATAATAGAGAATAAAGTGCTGAAATTTTCCAATACAAATAACAATCTACTCAATCAGGGGTGTGCTAGAGAGGACTGGCGCGAGCCCGTTGTTAAATATTCATATTTGTTCGGAGCTGTAGTTAAATTATTTGAATAACACCCCTGAGAAGTGCCAAGCACTAATTATATAATACGTCACTCCAGAGAGCTTGAGCTTTTTCAAATTGAATTTTCTGTCAGCTTTGACTTGAACATCAGAGGTTTTTAGGCTAAAATTTCTGAAAGTTTAGCATTGAATTACGAATGAAAATATTGTTTAGATACAGAAAATTTAACATTGGTGTTGCTAATACCTCAGCGAGGAGAACAGACTGCAGAACTTGCCTATTTGTTGTGTGCGTCAATCGCGATATATTTTTTTGTGTGTGTATTACCAATTAGGGACTGTTGCCCCTCAAGTTTTGAGTTTTGAAGTCTGAAAGAACAATGCCACGTTTTCTATTGAAAGTTACTTTTGTTTAAGGCACAACTTTAAGATGCGAAATAAAATGTACATTTGGATTAAACATTTTACAAGCTTCGAAGTCTCTGGGACGTTTGATTTTCAGATGTTAACATTGCCACGTGAGATACTCATTAAGTGGAAAATGCTTTTGACTAAAACATTTAATTTTAACATTAGAAAGGTTTAATAAAAACAGAACAAAACAGAACACGTTGACGCGAAAACTTCTTTGCACTCTGTTTCGCTTTGTACCTTGTAACTGCGAGTTATATCAATGCAAGAATGAACACACTTTTTTTTCCAACATCTTGAGAACAAAAACGTGTCAAATATCTGGATACTTCGAGGCTCACAGCCCAGCCAGAATGATGCAACAATTGTTTGAGACGTTGTATAGAACCTAGAAAATACAAAGGTGGGTTAAAATTTTCGCAATATTTATATACGTGAATCATTTGCAGCGCGTATGCCAGTAACCGAAGCCGTTGAAGGTGTCAATTTTCATAAGATCCCTGATGGTCTTGTAACGGATATAGGAACTTATTTGCTTAATACAGTGGAATCTCGATAAGTTGAACCTCGATAACTCGACTTTCATGATATCTCGAATTTTATTAATTTCCCTTCATCTTCCCTTTCCCACCCCATGTTCATTTATCTCTACAAGTCGAATGCTGGGAAATAAAACTCGATAATTCGATTTTTTTTTGTTTGTTCTCAGGAAGTGCCGTTGAACATGTATATAACTCTAAATCTCATCCTAAAGGATCTCTACAACTCGAGGTTACAGTATAAATACCTTTACAAGTCGAAGTTTCATTCGTATAAACCTTTGCAATTCGAAGTTTACGTAATTAAACGATCTGAGCCCAACGAGATGAGGAGTTAAATGCTTCCGACATTGCCAGTGTTGTCCCAGTGTTGTCTGTTACACACTGAAAAACTGTTTAATCAGAAATGACTAGATGCATTGAATCACACCCGTTTTTAGTCAAAAATGACTAAACAGCTTATTGTAATTGAATACATGCGTCTAGTCTCGTCTAATCAAATTTGAATAATGGGTACAGTCACAGTGAATGTAAGCTCAATATTTTCTTTAATTGATGCGGCTTGACATTTCGAGCAAACAAAAACTTGCGTTGTATCTGAAAGACAGATTCTTTTATTGTGGTACAAAGTAAATGAACAGTTTTTGTTCCCGAGAGAGTAACCAATTTTACGCGCATGGCTTGATATTTCAAGCAAACAAAAACTTAAAAAAAAAAGAAGAAGAAAAACTGAAGCAAAAAATTCAAATTTACTGCAAAGCACCAACCTTGACCTTTATAATGAGTTCTTGAGGATAATTTTGATGATGATGACGATCAATATAATAACATTAACGTACATTTTAATGGGCACAACTTCTAAGCTCATTTGCTAAGCTGGTATGGCTAACGTCGTTCCTTGTAGAGACATTACGTCATTTCTAACGATACAGTTATACCTTCGATTGCCAGCTGTTCACAAACTACACATATTTCGAAATTGCTGAAAATGAACTGTTTTTTATTTTATTTGTTTAGATGTGAATACTCGCCTTCCGAACTTTGTCACACTGTTTCAGGGCGGATATATATATATGGTAAGAATGCTTAATTCAATGATATTTTTTATTTATCACCTTATTTCTATGCAGAATTGATAAGCAATACAAGCAGGGATTTCGCCTTATATTTCAGTTGAGGGGAGAGAGTCAAAATTAGAACAGTGTACAGGGAGTTTTACACGGTTTACGATTTTTGACCATAAAAAAAATGAGGTGTCCTCGAGAATTTTTGGGGTGACACCCCCACAGGTGTGTGTGTGTGTGTGTGTGAGGAGGGGGATCTGACAGAATCGGTGAATACAAGTAATATACTACGTGTAAAGGTCAGTCTTTTGTCTTTCTGAATATATGTTATTTAGCGACTACAACTTATTCTGCTTCTATTAACAAAAATTAAGACTGTAAGTAGAAAACGATCTAACTGCCACAAGTGCGAAAACGCGTTTTCGATCGAATTATTAAGCCTAACAACCTGTAGAAATCTAGAACTTCCTAGACAAAATCGCGACGGTATATGTTGTAGTTAGCCTACGTACCTTTACACTATGTATATCAGTGCTTGCTTCCCATACAAGATTTGAAGCACGAAACAATGCTTTTTAGACCTCATTTCGGCCCAGTAGGTGATGTGACTAGGGCCCGCCAGTTGACTGATCTAAAGATCTATTGTTGAATTTAAATTTAAGGCCTTTAGGTAATTTTTGGCCCAGAACGTATGGAACATGATGAGAAAATTCGTGGAATGAAGAAAGTGTGAGGAAACGGGAGAACCTCGAGAAAACTCACGCACACGGTGTTAGTTAACCACAAAGCCCACATGACATGAACTGGAATCAAACCGATGACCCCAAAGTGAACGCTCTACCACTGAGCCATCCTAAAGGACTATTTTTACGTGAAAGTACAAACGGAACAAAGTCTAATGAATATCCTTAATGGACCACTCACTAAAAAGACAAGTAACCTTGACGATCACTTTTATTAACAGGGTTTTCCGCTCGTGGGGGTAAGGAGTGTAAAACAAAACAAAACAAAAAAAAAACTGGGGGCTTGTAATAGATATTTGCAAGGTTTATATCGATTTTAAACAGTGAAAATTTTAATGTTGGGGAGTGTGTTCGAAAACTTAGTGGGGTTAATGAGGGGGGATCTGGTTGAATCCCTGTTTATCACGCTTGTCAAAATTGCAATTACAGATAAGAAAGACCACGTATTGTGCTTCTCTTTGCAGAAAAACATCCAAATCCAACCGTAGAAAAACACGCTGTACCATTATCATATCTAAAAATACAAGAAAGTCATTACTACTAAAAATGCCAAAGAAAAATGGAGGATCAACAGATCAGAAAACTAGAGAGCAGAAAATGGACAAACAGAATAAATAAAAAAGATCTTTGTTCTCCAGTACACCTACATTAATTTGGTTTCCAGTCGTCTGGCTTTCGTGTAATGACTTTCTGTCGCTCTTTCTCACATAATTTAACAACCGCTCAGAAAGTCTTTTGCATATTTCAAGTGAGAAATATATTAATGATCAAAACTGAAAAATTATACCAAAAGAAAGCAGCATAACGCTTACTAATTGAATTCACATGAAAATTTGTTTTAAGTTGTTGTAGGGCATGAATCTTAAATGCATGCAGTAGTAACCGGACCCGTCTCTTTATGTTTGTCAAGTGTCATAATTTCTTATTTGTGTGTTTCTCTGAAAGAAAATTACGAGACCAGACAGTAGAAATATTAGTGTATAAAGCTCACATTGAATACAGCTGCTGTTCTTAGAGTCTCGTCGAAACAGCTTCGAATTCTGAAGTGTACTTCCTTTTTTCAGTATCTCAACAGGTAAGTTTCTATTTATTAGTAGAAAGATTTTATTTACTATTCCAGTTGTTAATCTTTGAGCTTAAAAACTAAACCATATTCCTATACTTTAAATGAGACAAGCATTGCACTACTTCAGTTGCACATAACACTTTAACTCAGAGCCATTCGTATTCGTATTATGTAGTCTAGCGCGGAAATGGCTTATTATGCCCATCCATTGCGCGTTCGTTTTAATAATTGATGTTTTATTATAATATTTATAATATAATATAGTTTTACAGTCTAACAGTTTTAATAATTGATGTTTTAAGGTCAGTTATTTATTGGTTGCTACGGTTTCTGTCCGCCATAGCTGTCAGTCACTCTTAACTCTCTTGTCACTGTCGCATTTGATGTTGTTATCACAGTTAATTTTGAATTTTCATGATGTAAAACTATTATATAAATCACTGCAACACTTAATAACACTACTGAGTAAATTTTCTTGAAGGAGGCACCGAAACAAATTTGGAATGTTGTAAAAAATACACAAAAGATTTCAGCAGCTTTCTTCTAGTAAGCCGCCATCTTGCCAACCTGTAAAATAACTCAGAGCCAACTTAATCACGAGATAATCGACAACTCATAGATAAAATATTTACAGATAGTAATACCTATTCTCTAAATATTTCATGCCACCTGACGTCAGTCCGTCGAACTAGAAAGAAAAAATCCAATGATTGTTTCCCTGTTTGATTTTAAAAATCAACAACTGAGAAGCACGGACTGTGAGCTGCGTATTTGATTCCTCTTCCGCAAGTGATTAAAATCGTCGATATTTCGCGTCGTTTACTAGCATTACTTTGTTCCTGGTTTTGGCTGGACGAACGCCAGGTGGCATGAATGATTATGTGAATAGGAGTTCACTATCCATAATTATATTATCAATGACTTGTAAACTAACTAGTGGATATCTTAACTCGGGATTAAAATGTTTCGTGCGCCAGGTGCAGAAGGAAGCGATTAGAGTCTTATCAAAGAACTGTCGAACTATGTTGCGTATAGGGTTACCAACCGGAAATTAAAAAATGCAGGACAAAACTCCGAAAAAAGCAGCACATTTTGAAAAAATGCCGGACACAATGAATTTGCAGCAGTGAACAATTCTTATTGGCAGAATCACGTTCGTTATGTACCTTTTAATCTAATGATGAAAGTTTTTGAGAGATTAAAGACAAAAGTATTCTTACCAATTCAGGACGTGATTCGGCAAAGGGCCCAAGTCCATGAAATGATTTTTTCGCACTGTGATCTAAAGAAAGGCCCAACTCCGTGGACTGGGCCACTTTCGAAATCACATAGATTTTAATGATACATTTTCATGTGTAAGCAGCATGATTTGGGCCCCTCTTTTTGACACAGATATTAGAAACTCTGTAAAGCATGCAATTCTATCACAATGTGAAAAAATAATTTCATGGACCCTTTGCCGAATCACGTTTTCAATTTCTTGTTACTTTATGCATTTTCGCGAATGGAGAAAAATTAATCGAGTTCCATATATCGACAGCCGGACATGTCCGGTTAAAACCGGACACTTGGTAACCCTAGTTGCGTAGAGTGAGATAACGTTTGCACATATTCTCAATCATCTTCAAATTTTATTAAGCAATCAACATGAATTTCTTCCCCATGATTTCTATCCAAAAGCCATACTGGACTGACTGCTGCCATTGAAAATTACATGAATATATGAAGCCAGGGAGCGGAGAGGACACTTATGCCCGGTTACACTAAATATTTTATTCCTGATCTAGGGATTAAATCTACACGCTATAGATAAAATATTTATAGAGATAATATGCAGCGAATTCCCATTCTTTCCTTCCATGCCACCTGGTGTTAGACCAGTCGAACTAGGGATGAAGTTTTGTTAGTAAGCCATGCGATGAGGAATATCTACCAGGGCCTAAAATTCAACGAAATCACAGCTCCACACTGGTAAAAATTTTATATAGTATAGAAAAACTAGTTTAGACAGCATTTGTTTTGACATACAATCAGTGTTCTGTCCAGTACATCATGTTTACCTGCGACCAAAAAAATATTATTATTATGTAGGAAAATTTTGGCATTCAGAGCAAACAAAATTAAAGGCACATTAGGATACATATTTAATTGTATTGTATTAAACCATAAAATACAGGAAACAAACCGGTAAGAAAAATAGTCACACTGAAAGAAAAAAGTCACTTTTTCTTACATAAGAATTTCACTGTCATTTTTCCGTGATCATCACGCTGTCTCAGTCTGTTTTCTGCCGAGGCAAATACACCGTTATACCAGGGCTGTTCCATTGACTTCCTACCAACTTCAAAACGCCTTTCCTTTCTGGCCAGCCATTTCATAACAGCAGGGGTTGGGCTAAAATATTTCCTGGGATATATTTCCCAGGATAATATTTCCTGGGTTATGATTGGTTGTTGAGAGTCTACGGTGCTTCGGCTAAATTTTTGGCTGTTATTGATGTATGTTATCTCTGGTAGTACATATTTCTATAAGGGATTCAAAGGATCGTGTAATTTTTATCTACGAAACAACACATTTCATTATATCGGAAAAGTGTAATGTCCTATTGAAACAACAGATAAACGTGCAGTTAGCTGCATATTTTAAAACTATATAAATGCAACCGAAAACGTTTGAAAACTAAATATAGTTAAAAAGTTCCTTCACCTCAAAATTGGCAATGGTTTTCCCTGCCATCTAGGAGACACCTATACGTATTAACTCTGGCTTAATATCATATACTGGCAGTTATATGGAATTGAGTAACCCATTGCATAATGAATGTATTGAATCAGTAAGACTTAGTTTGACACACTAAACGCGTTTAAATGCATAATCCGAGAAAAGTAAGGTACTCACATTAATATCACTCCACACTTTAAGAATTATAGTTCCACACTCCTTTCCTACAGTTCCACAAAGTGTGGAGTACTCCAGTCAATTTTAGGCCCTGATATCTACACTTTTAATCTATTGCGGACCAATAAACTGAAGTAGCAGGTAGCCATGGATGTAAATACAGTAGACGGATTGACTGGCGCAATACAATTAAGCTGGTTGAACTTGACACTGGTATTCTATTCTGATTGCGATTAACTTGCGTCTTATTGGTTGGTATATGCCTGGGTGTGTGGAAACAAAGAATGGAGGAAAATCTAGTTAAAGAAGAGAGGAGGAAGACAGGAATATTTTAAATATGGTATTGTACGGAACGGGATGTTCAGTTTTTTTAAAATCAGTTTTTTCAGTTTTTTAAGATACTCATGGCTTGTGCTAGCTTCAATTTCGGTTCGCTAGAAGTATCTAAATCCATGGCAAGTAGCAAACTCGCACTTCGTGCTTTTTTGTTTTTTAATCCAATGCAGAAACAATTATACAGAGTATACCAGCCATTAATCCATTCCTAGAACATAGAATTTAATCAATTCCTAATTCGGCTGGACTGACAATAGGTGGCGAAAGAGTAGTGGAAAGGATGGATATTCTTACGTATGTCACATAGGCCAGGTTGTACAAAACACTGTTGATCCATAGATCAATATTAAGCAGAGATTTACTGTTACACCAACATATATCCTGGATTAATCGAGAATGTAAGTAGAGATACCATCCCCAGTAGCACATAAACGTGTTTTGAACGTTGATTTTTGGTTTATTTCGTTGATTAACCGTTATCGGTTGAAAAAGAATAAGTTTAATTTTATAACATATTTCAACCAAGACTTGTTGTGGTTGATAAGATGTTAGTTCAACGTTGATTCAACTGTTATTTTTAACTATGGTGTAGATTTCGTTTCATAAAATTCTTTATAATTTAATGGAATAAAATTTGTAATTAAAAGCAAATTGAATACCATTAACTATTATTTTGTGTCAAGTTGAAAACACGTTTAATTTCAGTCTATATTCCAACGAAAATTTAATTTCGTTGATAGAACGTTAATGTGACTGTTCTTAAATATTATATTGAACTGTGCCTAGATTAATTATTTTTCCAAATTAATTACATAAAAATTGTGCTTAAAAGCGAATAGAACAAAATCAATTACGTTTCTCACGTTCTCATTTGCATGTTGAAAACAGATTGAATTTTAAACTATATCTCAATAAACATTTAATTTCATTAATATGTCGTTAATGTGAAGTGTTTTCAGCTTTCCTTTTCAACTATGACATAAATTTCGCTTTATATGCGTTTTTCTTAGACAACATATTACACTTATTGAGAAATACAAATTTAATAGTGCAGCGATGTTAAAAGTGTTAAAGGAGGAAAAATGCACATAACAATGAAGGCAGGAAAGTATTCCTTACTATTATTCTTACATGATGGTATAACGACGTGTCTGGATTTGTGGCGTCTGTCTTTTAAAGTGGCTTCGTGGATAAGTGGTAGCGTGTCGAGCTACCAACGACAAGTGCGGAACGTTCCAGTTTCGAAACCCACAGCAGGCGGTCACATAATTTGCTTCTGGAAATTTAATATATCATGAAGAAATCAACGACCAAAAATGCAGCTAATAGTGTATACCAATAGGCAGCAACCATTTTCTGTTTTGGTCAACCCATTTATTCATCGTCTGCTTCTTAATTCCAACTTGTTTCCTCTCAACCATTATTCAACGTCGAATAAACCGTTGAATAGACGGACAT
>JAGDQP010057393.1:0-12754 GCA_022664845.1 Lepisma saccharinum | reverse complement strand
TTTTTAAGCAAAAAAATGGACTAAAAAGTAAAAAAATAATAAATTTAAAAATCGGAAAATAAAAAGCGTGGGTGCTCTTGCTTACCTTATCATAAAATCATAATATCTAAGAGCACCCACGCTTTTATTTTCCGATTCATAAATTTATTATTATTTTTTTTACTTTTTAGTCAATTTTTCTTTGCTTAAAGAAGTATGTCATAACAAAATATTAAAATATGTATTTAAAATATATACATATATAGAAATATATGAAAGTAATAATGGTATGTTGTATTGTCACGCGACTGTGCAAAATTTCATCATTGTATGACGACGAGAAATGATTTAAATTAACGTTGCAAAATTTGTACCAGAGATGAAACATGATTACAGAGTAAGTTAATAAAAAGTCTGTAATAAGGAAAAGTAAGTAGTGAACTCCAAGAATAAGCTCTCACGATGATGGTTTACCCTAGATTATCTTCAGGGTACCCTCGCAAGGATGCCCACCTTTGGAAAATACCGCTGCTGCTGCGATGTTGTTCTCTCTTACCTTCTCCTTGTACAGTTATGCCTTGCTTACATTACTAACATCTTACCATGGTTAATGTTAACCAAGTTCATTTTCATAATGTAAACGGTAGTTACCGTTAACGCGGGTTTCAAATTTAACCAGCGTCTACTTACGACGGTTATCTTCTTACGTTACTTATCTAAACGCAAGATGCCCGTTAAGCGCAGCTCACTTGGTGAGTTTATTTCTTTCTTTATCGAAATATATAGCATCCTAGTGGTGCGTATCACTTTTAAAGTATAAAAGAATGATGGCAGAACTAATCTACAAAATATGATGCTACAATCAATTCATTTGTGTTCAGTATTTTATAATTTAATCCTCTCCCGTGTAACAAGCAGATTCTTTACTCAACCACGGAAAGCTCAACCTGTTTCTTTACAGACAATGGTACAAGAAGCACGATAACCAAGTTAAGTTCGGTAGTCTGAACGCAAGTTAGTTTTACCCTGAAATCTTACCATCGCAAAATGTTAGTAATCTAAACAAGGAATTAAAGACAAAGGTAAAATTTCTTTTGCAAATTACTTCAGAATGGATGAGCTGATTTACGTTTATTTATTTTCCGTAACTTCAGAAAATTACTTGTTCTTTAATTTACTGAAAATTATACTCAAATCGGTCAATCCACTGCAAAGTTATTTGCAAAAGAAATTTTACCAACGAGAAATAACTTTTGTCGGTGACTGTACAATATTCAGAGTGTTTAGAAAAAGAACGGTCACGAAATTGACGGGGAAGTCCTCAGACGGAAACAAGAAAATAGTTCCTTTGAAAAAGAATCAGAAGTTGCTTCGTTTGAAGCTAGAGGCGCCTAAATATCGCGGCATCGTTGTGAATGACGTAATATCTCGACAAATAACGCACCATGTGTCGGATTAGCATATCACAATCAAAGTTGTACACAAGACATGGACCTGAGAAAGTTTATGATTCAAGAAATGGCGTATAGACAACTTTCTCAACGTAAGAATTTAATTGTGAAAGAACTAACACTACGCAATAGGCAAGCACAGAAATCCCGTCTAAGTTGGGGCCCTCAATCATAAACTTTGTTCATATGCCTGCATTGGATACAACCTTGAACATAATTTGGTAAGCAACCACGTCTTGTATCATTCTTTGTTGAAATAGTACGCATTTGTAGCTATGAGTGATATTTAAGTACACCCCTCGCGCCAGGAGATGGGACCCAAATGAGAGGAGAGAAACGAAGTGAAAAGGTTCATTCCATTCACTATTTTTAGGGGTGACAAATTGCCTAATTGACCTTCGGATCTCTCTCTTCCTGCCTGTAGTATTTATATTTTCCCCATGAAGAATCGTGTTATGAGTTTTTATTGAAAAATGACGTGATGGTGGCGATATTTTGTCTGTGCGCGCCGAAATTTATAACGGACACACTCATTCACCTCGACCGACTGAAACAAACTGACGCGAGCTTTCCTCCACTTAATAGCCGAATAATCTGTAGATTCGTCACACGGCTTCTACTAAGCTCATCTCCCGGTGCGAACTACTGTACCTCTAGCTCAGAAACTATGCATGTTTCGAATATTGAACACGTTAATATAATTTCTTTCGTGCCAGAATCTTTCTCTGTGTATATACGCTCTTTCCTTATAACAATACACGTATATATCATACATAAGAGATTTTACTTAAACGTGATAACATAGAGACAGGCGTATTTTCTCAAAGGCCAAAATTTATAGGAAATAAAACTTCCTGTGGAAAAGATACGTAACTTTTAATCCTGTTAGATTGCGTGCGTTTGTTGAAGGTAGCGTGTTGGCCTCATTTAACAAATAGCATGATATTAAGTTCGTTCCTTTTCATTTCTTCTTCTTCTTCTTTTTTTTTGGCAACGGAAACAACAAAATACTAGAATGGGAAATGTTTTATTAGGTTGTATTTTTCTTCGTCTTATTGTTTGGTTTCTATACAAAAAAAAAGTTATGGAAATTCAATTGTAGATCACCTTTCTGAGACCCCAACAAAAACTGATAAACTAAAATTTTAAATCAGCGTACTAATAACTAATGTATTCGATTTAACTAGCTTATTCCTATTTATTGAATCTTTATACAATTATTGCGTTTTATGTTATTTATTAATTTACGCATTTTAGAAACATGAATTTTGGCTTATTCTAATGCTGTGTTGAAAACCAATGCCAGTACTTTCAAGTAGGAACAGTATTACTGATCGTGTTAAGGCCTAATAATGCCAAGCAATTATGGGATAAAAAACACATATTCGGATCGGAGCGTCAGTATTATCATTATTACTGGGCCTACTGACATTTTTACTGAATGTGTAAGGTACCCGTCAAAGTTACCATACAAGGAGACGCTTTGATAGTACAGGGGTTACGGTCGGAGGAAGATAAATAAAGTAGATTGCTAGATGATAAATTAGGGCTCATCTTGCAGAGGACAAATCATCAATTAATAAGTTGTTATTTTAAGACCTGTTAAAGTGATTACGAGAGCAGATGAATGAAAATCGCCGCAGAAGTTGCTGAAATCACGACAACGGAAAAAGGCCAGAAACACATTGTTCCAGGCTCAATTTGAGCCAGACGGAAAATCGGGCCGCCCTGACCTGATGAGACACAAAAGTGGCTGACGAACCCAATCACCCATTTTCCGAACGGCCTGGTCCCGATTTTTTGTGGGGCTCGGTACAAGTCACAAAAGTGTGGATGTAGAATCAGGACGGGTCGGGATGACATCGGGGCCCGAATGCAGGAACTCTGATTCACTACAACAACCAAGCGATTTCAACAGCGAACACAAGAGAAAATAAAACATCGGCATGATAGAGCCCTTGACATGATTATGAATAATAATAATAATAATAATAATAATAATAATAATAATAATAATAATAATAATAATAATGATAATAATAAATAGAGACAAAAGAAGGTGCTGTCATCTAGCGTTAGAGATCATTGCCAGGGGCCGGCCAGATTTTCAATTTGAGGGAGTGTGAAGTCAAGATTGGGAGGATGTAAGTAAAGTTTTGTTCGCTTTTTTATCGATTTTAACCGTAAAAAAAATATAAAGTTCGGGATGCTCTCGTGAATTTAAGGGTTCTGGCAGAATCACTGATCGTTGCTCATTAAGTCATAAATGGTATGGAGAAAAATAAATTCCATTAACTGTATGGCAGGGTAATAGACTCCTTTTAGTAATTGTACTTTTAATTCTTGCTGCATGTAACTATATGATATTCTAATATTTTATTGGGGTAATTAGACTTGACGAAACATTTCTAAAAGATAAATAATCAATTATAATTCCTAAATTACTTGTAAATGTATCAAACATTACTGCTGTTGAAAATATCATGTAAGAGGTAGTTGCAATCTTTCAGTTTATTTATTTTGCTCTGAACACTTTAAAGTATGGAGGTCGTGGATTCAATCCCAGCGGCCGATCATCCTGACTGAGGTTTCTCCAGGGGTTTTCCTGTCACACCAGGAAAATGCCGGAATGGCACCTTATCGAATCCTTCCCCTGCCCTATCCCGGCCTGAGCCTTAGATGCCTAAAGGCCATAAATAAAATCTGACCCCGAAGTCCAGAAAATACTGAAACTATAATATACCTTTTAATGTCAAATGATGTACACTAGACCGTCTCCACACATACTAAGGAAAACATGGATCGTCTACTGTATGTGATGCATACAAACGCAGAGAACTTAAATTAAAACTCTTACAGTGTCAATTTTGACCCCGCCATACTGTTTCCACAATCAAAGGCTAAGCTTCTGGCCATTGAGACCAAGTCATATGTTGGCCAATGAGAGTATGCAAAATGCGACTTAGCCTTGGCCAGAAGCTTAGCTGTCGATTGTAGAACTGATCCTTAGTGTTAAATCTTCATCAATATGTAGTGAGAAAATTAACAGATTTAGTGGTCAGTTCTACAATCGAGCGCTACACTTCTAGTCAGCGATAAGTTGAGGCCAACTCTCATTTTGCGTACTCGCATTGGCCAAAATCAGACTTGGCCTCAACTAAGCGCTGACTAGAAGTTTAGCGGTCGATTGTAGAACTGACCCTTAAAGTATTAGTGTGCCACTGAAGCAACCCGGATTCTATTCCCGATCTAGTCGAGTATTTAAAAATTATTTTCTAGACTACAGCAGCCAGAACTTCATACAATTTTACTTCTAGAAACCCGTTTCTTCACACCTTTACCCTTTTGAAGTGCACGCTAAAAAAAAAAAGAAAAGAAAAAAGAAAGAAACTCATTTGACGTGAGAAAATGGTGCAGGAGGAGTTCGGCACAGGATTGCAGCTAGTGAACATCGAAGATCTGAGGCTCTGCGGAAGTGAATAGTGCTGGAGTGTGAACAGCCGTGTGATACACATACATACACTACACGACCATACATTTACACATTCTTTTACATTACACATATAAATATATAAAATATACATTACTTCTTTCTTACATTTATACATTTTCATTCTACACACTTTCCCTCTCCCTCACTTTTCCTTCCGAACTTCTGCCCTATATCCGTCCCAACTCTACCGGATTTGACGTTTTACCCTGACTAGACCTTTTTAACTTATTGCCCGATCATGACCTTTTAACTATTTTTTTTTTGTTCGCTTATTCCGGAGAACAAGCTAACTCCGGTTGCGAAAAGACTTTATTTAGTACTCTCACTACTTATCCATATTATTATTAATTAACAGATTATACTTGTATTGCCTGGAAAGAAAGGTACATTATTTTACCGGTTCCATCTATCTCCTCGTGTCGAGGAGTCTTGAAGAAGAAGAAGAAAATGGTGCAAAGGTGAAACGGGTCACCGGGTCTAAGCTTAGGAACTAGCCTGACCTTGTGATCCGATTTCGACCCAGTGACCCGGAACGTAGAGTTTTATTCTTTCCTTTTTATAACCTGTTGCTTTTAAATAGTGATTCTATTAGGGGGTGACCGAGACATGTATTTTATACACGGAAAATTGCTAATAATAGTAATAGCATATGGAAATAGTCCCAAATCCTCGGAAAGAACAAAAGTGCCCCCAGGGGTACCCAAATAACCGGCGCCTGAGGTAGTCTGTGGTCTTAAAAGTTCGTCAGTATTCGAGCATCGGGTCACCGGATCGTAGTCAGACTCATCATTTGGGTCAAGATCGGGTTCGTCAGGTCACGACTGGTTCATGTTACGGACCTGGACATCTATGTCCGGGTCAAGCCGAGTCACCAAAAGCGACCTGATTTCGGCTATGAAATGGTACACTTGAATAGACAAGAAATGTGCTTGTTTCACGAAGTATATCTGGGCTTTTCATGGCCATGAGAACAGCTACAGATCATGAAATATTAGCCATTGAAACGAAAAACAAAAAAAAAAATCCCCATCCTAGAATACATTCGAAAATGCACTCTCCCCATTCCTTCTAACCTTCTGAAATTAATAAAATAATAATAATAATAAAAAAGAAAGGTCTTCCAATTTCCCCCACAATCATTATCTTCCCCTACTCACTCACCTTGATTTAAACTTACTTCATTTCCAATTCCTGTGAGAATATTTTCATTTCATTCGACCATTTTCCCTTCTTCTGCAGAGCCGAAACGGCAATTTTTCTCAGCAGAAATTAAGTGCACGCTCCATCACCTACACCGGTTCGCTGGTGACAGATGGTTATTCGACTAGCCACAAAGTCTGGACGCCAAAGCACAAGCGCTTGGCAGAAACGGTGAAGGAAAATCAAAGGCAAAAATATCCACTGAAACCACAATTTGTCCTTCCCGATTGCAATTTTCCTTCATCGTCTACCAGGAAAAAAAACGTTATATTATCGATCAAATTCAATTTACTAGGATTATCCCCGAATAGGGAAGGTCGTGTCGAAAGTTACTTTCAAGTTTGGAACGTTACTACACAGAGTCTGCACCTTCTTCAAACAAAGTTAAATATCATATTACTTTTTTAACGAAAAGATGACGAAATTATTTATCTTTGACATTTCGAAAATCTAGTGTGACTGTTAGGATTTTAGCTTTCACACTAGGCTAATGCAGAGACGATACGTTCCAGCTAGGTCTTGGTCGATTTACTAACCTCATCCTGCCGACATTCGTCTCTCTTAAAGTTACTTCTGAATTAGATTTTGAACTCAAATCAAAAAGACTTATGACTGAGATCATCAAATCAACTCACTTAAATAGAAAGATGCGTTAGAATAATCGCTACTAAATTACAATATCTCATGTCGTCTAACTTAATACAGTCTCAGTTACATAACAAAAATTACTACTGACAATTTTGTTTCATTAGATTCTAAGCGGAAACAATACTCGCCCTTTTTTGAAATTTTTGAGTAACAAAATGAATATAATTTATAATTTATTTTATGAACAGCGATTTCGCCTGAAGAAAAGTAATATCTGCTTACAATGCAAGTAATTGAACTGCACGTAGCTATAGTTTCAATATTTCGTCATGCTTTTTCGTGCAGTTTAAAGACTTTCGTTGTAAGCAGATATCACTTTGCTTCACGCAAATCGTGCACTGAAACCTGTGAACGAGTTTTGAAAGTATGTGCGACAAAATTATCGGATCTATTAAAACTGACAATCTGCTCTATTCAAAACTTATTAGGATCATCATTATAACTCTTACTTATTGTAATCAATGATAAGTTTATATTATTTACAATCTGCACTTACTACTTTTATTCTTGTAAGCTTTCTCCTGTTAAATATAAACCGATTTCTACCGAACGGCCGTAGAGGTTAACTTTCGGGAGGTCCTGGGTTCGATTTCAGAGGCCCTCAATCACGCCACAAAATTGCCAGGATGGTACCTTCAACTTAAGCCGTGGCCGCCTCCTCCTTACCGCATTCTCTCCCCTGCCATATCCCAGCTTGAGCCATAGATGCCGATAAATGTAATAAACTGATTTGCGTTGTATCTCACATTTTAATGGTTGCAATACACTGTGATTTTAACACAAATATAGGCTTGTAAATTAAATTATAATATATTTTCATTCATTTTGCTTTCCAGTTGCCCGAAAAATTTCTGTCCTCGTGGTCACGGACTCAATCAAATCCTGTAGGCTGTAGGAGCCCATTGAATGGAGTGGTTCGGAGTCCATCTTGCAATTTCTTCTGTCTCTCCATGAAACTGCTCTCCCTCTCTACCCCTATCAATACTCCAAAATGAAGAGAAAAAACAAAAACGAAATAATACTTATATTTTGGTATCCAAAAAAAATCCCCCAAAATACGAAAGACTACGGTGCGCGTGTCCACGTCCCGGATATCCGATATCCGTATCCGTTTGGCCAACCCTAGTTTGGAGCATAGGGCAGAGATCAGACTGGATAGGAGAAAATTTGATTGCTGGGCTGGAGAACATTAACAAGCACTGCAAAAATTACGTAAAGCTTAGATCAACAACGCATAAAAGCAATTCAATGCACGGGGTAACCACAATTAGTTTCATAAGTGGAAGACATTAATTAGCGCCTCTAATTTTCATCTTTTACATTATGTAATGACACGTTTGATAAAGCTAAACAAACAACTGTCAACAACACATTTTGAAATGCAATGACTGCGGTAATGCTCCTTCTCCTGAAGCAGCAGTGCTTTCAATATACTTCTTGCCGGAACTAGAGCAGTCACAGTTCCCACAAACGGCTTCTGTCCTTCAAAACGGCGTAAGGTTTCACGAAATCGTACTCCAGTATGCACAACACATATTGGGAGCATTATGATTGTTTCGTTTTGCGTTTCGATTGTGCTGCAGAGAAAGCCAGACAAGCTCAGTGGTATCCTAAAACGAACAATACGATTTTTAAAAATTCTAGTACTCTAATACTTAGCTCATTCAGGATTGGAGCACAGGCCAGATTGGAGAGAGGAAAACTTCATTATTGGGCTGGGATGTTTACATCAACAATGCACTGATAACTAAAAATCCACCTCAAGCCAGACCGAGAAGTGTCACCATCCCTAAATTTAATATCTATTTAGAATATAACACTATACGTAAAGGGAAGTTTTGGTTTACATCTCCGTTTTTAATTTTAAATCCTCAGGAACAACTTCGGAAATATACTCATCTGTTTTTCAAATATACCGTAGTGGACTCATCCTAACAACCAACCTCCTTCCCCTTCATGATCAACTTCACTTCGTCATGCATGCGATGTCAGGATTTAGCCTATATAAATCCCTTGTACATTAACGGTACGCAAAACCATGTTAAGAATTCAACAACGCGCTGTGTACATTAGGGGGACAAGGAAGTAGAGGAGTATAGCGGGGTCACAAGGAAATGATGGTGTGGGTTTGGTTGGTGATGGTAGTCCTTTCTTGATCACCAGACGGAAGTCCAAACTTGATGCTACGTGAGTGGAGTGGTGGCGCTTGAGACGTGATTGAGAGAGCATTGGGAGAAGAACTGAATCCCATCCGAAACTCGATTTTTGTCACGCTTCACGGTGACTTCGGATAAACGTTTCGAACGAAGAAGGATTTGGTAGGAGATGAAGGAAGAAGCTGGACGGGAAAAGAATAGGGGACAAGAAAACGAAAGAAGAGTGGTTTCGCCAGTCTCTTTTCAAAGCAACTAGATTTCAGTACAATACCTAGCAATGTGTTGTCTACACAATATTCTACTACAGATACGAATGATGTTCTTACCATTATTAGTCACATCTGCTTGTTTCCAAGGACAGAATATTCATATCATATACTCCATTTAAATTATAATTTCTCATGCTCTGGTCAAGCTATCCTCCCGTTTACGAAAACGTCCGCAGCTGAGCGTCACACGCCACAGACGTTTGAAGGAAGACGTACCTTTAGTTTGTTTGTAGTAGCTCAGTTACTGAAGGCATTAAAAAAACACTATAACCGTGACGACCTGGCTTCTATCTCTGCCCCAACCAACATTTTTTTATTTCCTTATACTGTACATTCTTACCTGTAAACCCCACTTCTTCACACAATTGAAGTAAATTGCTCAAAAGTGACTAAACATCATTAATTTGAGGCATGCAAAGGATGCACATAAAACGAACAAGAACTTTCCTTTTTAGTGTTGGAATGGCTTGTACAGAACTCGCTCTTAATATCGTAAGCACGTATTATGATTATTATTACTAACGATACACTTAAAAACATCTTTATATGATCATATATACTTAGAACTATTTATTTTTTATAAAAAAGAAAGTTGCAGTATTTCATGTTCGTTTTGGAATCACCACAGGACATAGTGAAACGCTGGTATCGGAGAACACGAAAAGCTTGAAGCAGAGGTCTGCTTGTGACCACGCTAAATGGGAAACGACATTCGAAGCACGTTCTTCTAATTTCCCCTTCCAGAAAGTCTTTGTGTCACGTAAAGTTGGAAATTCGCTGAGGAACAATCATGAGAACGCTCCAAGGTTTCATTCGTCTCTTTCAGGAGGAGATGACGCTTTGTTGTCGGAGGGATGGAAAAAAAAAGGATGATGGGGTAGAAGCGAGGGCGGTGGAATCCAAGATCAATTTTAACCAATTCCTCCCCATTCAATTGCAAGCGTTTGTAACAGAAAGAACATCAATGTATGTAGAAAAAAAACTCCACGTTACCAAATTTCAAAACTGTTCGCTTTTGTGCTTTGTCCGTTACGTTACTTCTGAGGAGTAACTTCAATAAACACCATTTCTGTAATGTAACCGGGATGTATACACTATACTGAAATACCGGTACAGTTCCTTACTATCTTTATCGCAAAAATCTACCACACACAAGCAAATATGCTTTACGAAGCACTTAGTATAGCTTGTTCCTTCTAACAGTAAGGAGTCGAGATAAGAAAACTGACAGGTGTCAACGAGTAATACTTATAAAATAATGTTTTTCCACCTCTTCCTTGTTATTGATACTCAGAACACGCTTTCTAATTTGACAAGCGTGTGTTCTTCCTTTCCTTTATCGCGTATAGGAAGATTAATATGCAATATCACTCACTGCAATATCTATACAGATCCTTCATCGTTTAAAAATCTTCTCAGGCATTTTTGTCTATTCGGCCAAAATAGGGCATTTGGTAGCGCAGTTGTCCGTTCCAAAGAAACTAGTTGGTTATGTTGAGAAATCATCTGCTGAAATATAGGATTATATTTTCTTTATAGATCCCCGGTCCTCATGATTAGAAGGAACGAGCTATACCTCCAATAGCAATTACCACAAACACAATTGTAAATGATCCAACGGGTCATAAGACTACCATAACACAACATAGCAACAATTCCTGAACAAATAATAAATCATATCTATTAACTATGAACGATCATCTACATATGTAACTTCTAATAATCGTTTACGCCTGTTACGATCCTCAAGAATACATTTTGAAATTAATGAAGGCATTCCATAAAAAGCATTAAATCAAATTTTTGCTAAAATTTTCCTGAATTGTGCTCAATCTCTCATAATTATCTCATTATTATTCCTTAATGTAACAACGTAGTTCAGCAACCAACTTAAATTATACTTGTAATTTATATTCTTCACAAAATCTATTTGGAGATCATAACCTAATTTCCAAGGTTACGTTAAGAAGATGTGGACTATCCCTTCAAGCTTTGTTGACGAACTTGTATGTTATTGTTGCTATGGTTAAAAACCCAGTCTTAAAAGTTGTATTTAGATGTCTAAATATTAAACATCAAGCATATCTGTTAACGTGCTGAATAGACACAGGGTAATGTATACTAGATTCATGAAAAAGGGCCAGAGAAAAAAGTTTCTTAAGCCTCAAACTCTTAATAATGTACTAATCTCAGGATCTTCTCGGATAGGTATCATCATTACGTCACTACAGGGAGTAGCATCACATTTACTGCACTGCCATCTGTGAGCCATCTGCTGAAGTATGTGATGAGCGTTCCTTAGCGGATTGCTGACGGGAAGGCCGGAGTTCGATTCCCGTTTTACATTTATTCAGAAGAACAATAATTTCTGTTAATACTGGTGTGTAATTGCTCCTTTTTTACTTCATTTTACACAATTCACGGAAATAGATTAGATTCGGTCAGATTTTTTTTTTATAAAATGCATTTTTATACATTTTACACAATTTACAGACATAGGTTAGTTTAGGTAAAGCCAGCTTGTTTTTTTTTTTCATTACACTTGATGCAAATACCAAACATCACATTTAACACACAAAAAAAAAAACAGTAACACGTCACTCACTCTCTGTGCTGACGTGAGGAATAATACTCTCCCGAGAAGGACGTGTAATATCCAGTATTCCACGTAGTGTACTTCCCTTGTTACACATCCTGTTGCCACATTATATGTATACATATATTTTTTAATGTATCGATAATTTCCTATGAAAATTAGATTCAAAAGTTCTCGGGAAAAGATTTCTCCCCCTCACTCACTGGAATATCTATGGTAAATTTCAGAGAGAAGGAAAGTTTACAATTATTGAAATGTACGAAGAGAATAAAGAACTTGCCAGCATTTCTTACCAAAGTAAACTGTAACACGACTTAAAAATATAATAATTTGAAATTATATGGTAATAAATCTCAATCAAAACCACTGTTGTGGTTATAATTTATTTACTTCCCCCAACAGTGTTTAACGGCCCTTACTTTAGCGTTACCCTCCAGTTTCATCTATCTTCTTTTATTTTCTTTTTTTCTTTTCCTGAGTGTTTTTGTTGCCCCAAAGGGACCTGGTACTGATGGTTGCCTCAATCCTCATTGATACCCTAATCCTTGTTTAACGAAAAAATGTAGCAAGCTTCATTAGGCACAAAATCGATAACGGGGGGGTTCGCACGTGCAACTTTCTCGTCTCTCCTCTCATCAATGTCAGGTACTCTCAACAATACACAACAATGAAAGAAGGAAGAATATGACAATAAAAGTAGATTTATGTCAAATGGCAATATAGTAACTTGTTATGAGGATGAAAAATTATTCTTCTCGAAATAAGAGACTTAGTCAAGTCAATAGGAAAAAACGGTCTAGTAATATAAAAGGAACAGTTCAGGTTGTGGCATAAGGAAATTGCTTCAATTAAATTTGTTACAATATTCCAAAGATTTTTATGTTTCAGATATAACTATTTTTAAAAGTCGAACATATTTATGGATGAGTGGTTTTACAAGTCATTTTGTCATCGATGGGGAT
>JAGDQP010057391.1:0-12754 GCA_022664845.1 Lepisma saccharinum | reverse complement strand
TCGGGTTAGAGTCACTCACACACGGACATGCCGCTGTTATGTCAATGTAAATATCTTTTCTTGACCTTATATCACAGATGAATTAAGTAATAACAATATTAGGAATATTAGTTTTCAGTGCTAAAATAACATTTATCTTTATTTTATTATAATCCTAAGTTTCATTATTTAATAAAAGTAAAGAATGCATTTTCAGGTATACTCCTTCTGAGAAGCTTGATATTCTGGTCAAAATTAATTATATCGTTTCGAGTATAATGCTTATGGGCAAGAAGCAAATGAGTACATAAAATAAAAACAAGATAGTTTATGCCTTAAGAGATGAATGCTGATTATGATATTAATTAGTTTTCCAATTGCTAAACATCCGATTCTGTAGCGTTAAGGAAACAATCAAATCTGATCGCGTTTTCAGTGGCATTAACCGAGCTTTATTAGATTCCTGTAGTTGAAACAAATATAAATAAACATTATAAAACCGGAAGACAAATCACGAAACAAAGTGGTCCAAAGTAAATGCACATCATCGACCTCATTATAATTAAATTTAATTCGCCATAAATCTTATCATTAAAATTCAACACTCAAATTGTATTTTTTTGAATGGATAATTTATTTAAAATATCCATTAACCATTCTAATGAATTTATTTTCGTTCCACGTGTTAAATAGTGTACTATGAAAATAAAATGGAATCTACCTAATATTTTATTTTTATCTTGTATTGATATCTGTTGGAAACTGAAAAATAGAGAAGCTTCACTAGGTGTAAAGTCTGTTATTATATGAAATTAATAAATACATATTTGTACAACTACTCACCTGAGAAGGATAGTTCTGCTCCAAAGATGTTACAGAATCAGATAATGGGCTCTGATATATTTCCTCTTCTTTAATCTCTTGATCGCTCTGTGAGGATTCTCCTTGCTTTTCAGTTTCGTCAGTGGCACCGAAAGACTTTTGTAGATGTTTAGCAATTGCAATCGATAAGTCAGTTTCGTCGTATCTTAATTCCTGCAAAAATAACTGCATTATTCTCTGTATTAGATGAACTTGAACAGAACGGCTATAAATAAATCATGTTGTAATGCAGAAATGTCTAAAATGTGAGATATAACAAAGTTTAAGTTTTTCTAAAGCCACGATCAACCGAGATAAAGTTGAAATCGCTTTAAACCTTAGTATTCAGCTGTTGTGTCATACGTTTTGCTGTAAGGGAAGTTCAATCTTAAATAAACGTGCCTCTGTCATGTAGTTAACTTATACTTCCTACTCATCCTAATTTCTAATCACTAAATGCTTTTATTATTCGTTTAAGCTCTTCATCTTTGTTTAAATTGTTGAAGTCTCACCTTGAACATTATGGAATTTCATTAATCGAAATTGCTGGCTGATGATGTAATAAGTTAAACGGGTTTAGGATTAATTAATAACAAAGACACGTATGGATAATGTTTCTCCCGTGGGAATTATCCACTACGGAAATGATATTGCCAAAATGAAATAGAACGGGAATTCTTAACTAAACATATTGTAGTATATTTTATTTCCTAAGAACTAAATTATTTTTAAATTCCATTAAAACGAAATAATGCATCACACGAAACGTATGCTAATAAACTAACATGTGTGTCAATTAAATTAGGATTTTATAATAATTTTCTAAAACACTTCCAGTAAAATTTTCTATATGCTTCATTGTCATTGAATATCTACAAACCTCATATTTAGGAGAACACAACTATAATTTTTACAACGGCGGAGATTAAATAAACCTTAAAGTCTCCAAATACCATAAATAAGTATTTTGTCTGTCGAATGAAACTTGATTCCCGTAATCTAAAAATAAAAAATAACGTATTGTGTTAGTCCTGTTCAACTGTCTTCCATATGTTTTTTTTTAATAATACGTATGTTTTTTTAATAATAAACCAATGAATTAAAAATTAACATAGTTTAGTAAATATTTTTCGTGTCCGCATTCACAAATCTCTATCATCGATTGGAAAACGCGGGGACCTTACGGGAAATGAAGTTTGCATCCTGTGGCACTAACGACAGATCACGTGCATTCCAAACCGTCAGTAGCGAATGTTTGTTACACCAAATAAAGATGACGGAACGCAATAATCAGAAGAAGATCAATCTAGACCATTTTAAGCATTCCTTGCAATGACACGGAACGCAGAAGAAACGTATGACACAACAAACAAATATGTACTTAAATTTAAATATTATATCAATAGGAAAATCTACAATAACTGAAACACTAAACATAATCCACCTTCAGTCACGTTCAAAGGTATGACTGTCATATATTGGGCAGAAATATCAATTTTTGTTTCATGCAAAGTAGTACACAACTATACGGAAATATGCTGGAGAAATGCTATACAAATCCAAAGTCTACGAAAGTATTTATTTCAAGCAAGCCCTTTAATACAAATTTATTAGCCTAAAAATACATGTTTGTGAACATCTCACCAGCGAAAGAAACTTTCCAGAATCACTTAATGCAGTACCGGATCCTTTCTCCTGTTTTACATCTGGGATAATCTCTGGTAATTGTCCAACAGTTACACTTCCATCAGCATTAACTAAAACCTTTTGTAATTGTTTTACAATTTCTATCGACTGATCAAGTTCATCGGAGCTTAACTCTTGAATAAGTTTATCCAGATTTATCTCGGCCACTGATCCACTGGAGCTGCATTGCTACAATACAAAATATTACAATTACAAACAAAGGGAGTTACAATGCAGTGTATAGTTCATAAATTAAAATGGCTTTAGATAGGCAAATGTCAGGGATATATTAGTCAAGAAAGATAGTTATTTTACGCTAATGTAAGATCTGTATTTAAGAATTCTAGTGGTCTTGATCACTTTCTAGCGAACCTCTGTATTTTTTACTTATGTCCATTATTACATATTCAATTCAAACCGAATTACAATGGAAATAAAGGACACAACATTGCTTAATATTACAGCCATTTAGTCAATTTATCCATGATCTTTATATGAATATGAAACGAACGTTTGGCTGAAGAAGATATTAGTCAGTGGCAATTGATTTCTTTTTTTGTGTCATATGTTTGTCATATGACAAACACAAACGTAATAGGCAAACTCTACTTTGAGAGAACAGTGGTTTTTGTTAGTGCTGCTAACGTTCACTCCGATTTATTATATGGCAGCATTCGATCAATGTATTTCATTATTTATTTCTGAAACTAAGAAGTAACACTATATCCAGTTGGAACCAAGATCTAGAAAATATATTTAAAATCGATATATCTACTGAATTTATGAATCAAAGATTACTTGCAATCGGCCTGTAGTTCTAGGGTAACTGGAAGAAAAATAATTAATAGTTTAAAGGCCACTAATCTGGCACTGGTTTCAACTCAATCCAGCGCAGATTGAAGATAGATAGTCATTTGTTAACGATACCCTCACAATGCACGACTCGTTGTCACCAGAGATCGACACGGGTATAAGTGTAAACTAGGTATTATTTGATAGAATGACATATGAATACTGCGTGTAAATTTGTTCGGAGGGCATTATTTTAACAGAGTGAAATTTAAACATGTGTCGCCATCTGAATTGGGCGCTACAGGCGTCCTAGCTCCAAATAACAGTACCACACTTTCTATTTATTTATTCATTCATTTATCGACGTGAAAGGCCTTAATGAATATTTATAGCGTCTTAAATAGTTACTGAATTTAATGACAAATGTAATGAAACATCTATACTCTTTTTCTTATTTGTTCTTGTCCAAACAGCTTTTTTCAATATAATTTGTATTAATTTTTTGTAAAGTTCTTCCAAGTTTCCAAAAATGTCCAAATTTGTACAATTCTTACCTATTACATTATACGTTTCACTAGTTCTTCATGTAGGTGACACATTTAATACATTTGTACGAGCTTTTCTGCTATAGAATAGGTCCCTGGAGAACTTTGAGGGACGGAAACTTAATAATCATTTTTGCAATTAATTCGGTACAGTCTATGTTATTGTGCAAAAGTCTGAACAAGAAATGTAAGTCGTTAAAGGTTTCTCTTTGTTCAAGTCTCTGAACTTTAAAGATATCAATTAAAATGTTGTAAGATTCGTATTTCGGGTAGAAACCCGTATGTGAAAAAAGGCAAAATTTTGCTTTGTACATGTTCGATCTTCTGACAACTTGCTTTCAAGAGGTATTCCATATAAGTGACGCATATTCAAGTTTGGACCTAACATAGGATTAGTAAAGAGTCTTAAAAGTGCTATCAGTTGTGAATTCTGTGGTAGCTCTAATAATAAATGCTAGGATTCTATATGCGTCATTGGTTATATTTACCACATAGGGCGAAAAGGTTAGTTTATTATCGCATGCAACACCTAATTCTTTAATTGTAGCACATTTTTATTCTTATTCAATTGATCTAGTACGTTAATTCGTAAGTTTTTCTCCCGTCTGCTATAGATCATGGCTTTGCACTTACCAATATTTATTTCAAGTCTATTCATAGAACACCATTTCAGTATACTGGACAAATACTGTTGAAGGAGTCGATAGTCATCCAAGGACTTTACATTAACAAATATTTTTAAGTAGTTTGCAAACAAGAGCTTACGATAAGTATGAATATGGTATGGAAAGTCATTAATAAATAATAAAATCGGAAGAAGACCAATATTATATCTCTGAGGAACACCGGAACTGAAATAAAAACAAATTGGCTTTATATCCTTTAGATACTGTACAATGGATTGTCGACGGTTATTTAAATAAGATTTTTAGAATTTGGTCATAGAAGGACTAAAACTGAATGTGGAAAGTATAAGAAACTGAATTAGTATATTATGGTCTGCAGTATCGATTGCTCTTTTTAACTCGTAGTATACAGCATCCACTTGTCCTGTATTGTCTACGGTGGAACCTATGAAGTCTGTAATTATAACCAGGTTAGTTACAGTAGATCTCTTCTGTACAACGCCATGTTGATATATTGAAAGTACCGGGTTAACATGCTGCATGACCTGATCATAAATGACACTCTCTAAAATACTGCAGCAACCGTTGATAACATGGCTACTGGACGATATTTTTCTACTTTATTTTTATTACTTGCTTACGGAACTGGGCATATAATTGATTCCTTAGCCACGATTCCAGTTACTGTTATGTCTGCCGAAAACAGCTTTTCTAACCTGAAGCTCACGAAGAACTATCCAAGGAACACAATGACTTAAGAACTCGTTGGCTCTTCTATCTATAGGAAACAACGTTGCATCTATTTTCGGCTCTAGCGATTTGATTGAAGATTTCAGTGACAAGCAATCTCGCAGAATTTGAGCTTATTAACTATAAAATATGTCTTACTATTGTAAAGCCGCATTGGTTTATTTAGTCAGAGGTAATTTTCGGTATTCTAATTATACATTCTATTTCACTAAATCGAGTTTCTTTCCTGTAAATTAATACATTAATTACCTACAGAAAAAACATTCGGATCGCATTTACGTTTGAAGAAAAACATTTTTCCTTACGTGTATATTCAAATCCAAATAATATATCCGTGTATATTCAGTTTTGAAAAAGTTTTCTGTTTGACAAAACTTATATCCGTAAATATTTTCTTTAGGGTGGACTTCATTTGTATCGTGGAATCACCAAATTCATTTCAATTGTTCGTTATCCCCCTTAATATCGTTTGATTTCCGTTTCTCTTCCAAAAGCTCCATTTCAGCCCCTCTGTATCTGATCCCCTTTTAATGTTATTCCTTATTAGAAGTTTTTCAATACTTCTTCCGTTTTCATGAAGATATTTACCAATTCTTCCCACTTCTACAAATTGTGTTCGAAATATTTTTGAACCGGAATAAAATATGTAGTTGCTGTATTATTACAATCAGGGATGCATTAAGGGTGTGGGTTCGGGGTTGAGAACTATTATCTAAAGGAAAAATAATTATTCCAAAAAGTTAAAAATAGTATTAGCGAAGTAAAAACTGTAGATGTTTAGTTGCTATACTAATATAATTGTTAAAACCAGCGGGAGATTAGATTTCCAAATAGATTAATAATTACTGACCAGCCCTTAGTTAAAAATAAACAAAAAGGTGCCATTCAATATTTCGGTTTAATGAAATATTAACACAGTCAATTTTGTCTCTGTCTCTTTACTGGAGAATGTACCACCAGCAATTTTTGAGACAGGAAATTGGAAATTTGCTTCTGGTACTAGATACTTCATTCCTTTACCGAATAGCGTTGTTAGAGAACAAAGATTAGCAAGTAATCATTATAGCAGCTCGCATTAGTATTTAAAGAGTAGAACTAAAATGATTACTAACCATGTTTATATTTAATAAATTTTACATCTATTTCACCACGTCTGATTAAAATGGGAATATTGTTATTAACATGGGCATCTGTCAAAATATGGAGATTATGGGTGAGCCCTCCGAATTAAAAATGCAATTTCAGAAACTTGTGTGTAAACATAATGCACAATAAATCTATAATTTTATTTTCAATATTAACTTTCTTAACATATTTAAATGCCACATTTCGGACAAATATCAGGAATTGTGAAATATCCAATATATTTATATAATTGTTAGCATTTTGGTGATTTCAACTGAATAGTCTCAAAAATAATATGTCATAATTCGTAGCCTGGAAAGAACTAATACCGAATGAAACTAGTAACCTGCAAATCTGATCCCATGTTATCCAAACCCTTTGAATTTTGGTCTAATATTTCCTGAGAATTCTTCTCTTGTTTTATTTCTATTTCGTTCTTTATGCCTTCCTCTTCTATTTCCTTTTGATTGGGGTCCGTTAATGCCTTCTGCAACTGTTTAACGATCTCTATCGATGAGATAATTTCGTCATGGTTTAAAGTCTTTATAAATTCATCTAGTTTGTCCTGTGAACCTGTACAAGTTGAACTGCATGGCTGAAATACAAACAAATATTTATAAGGAAATAATATTAAGACATACAAGGTTAGGATGCAGTTACAATTACAATGCAGATATTATTCTCAAGAAAATAGGGGAAGCGGAAATTAAAAAAAAATCACGAACTTTGTTTCGGTATGTGGAACGTATCCAAAGCAAATATATAACGTGTGAGACATAAATCAAAGCGAATGTAGCTATAAAGGAAGAGGGTAAGCAGTGAAAAGCTCGATGAAAATTGATCAGAAAAGACTGCGAAAAATAATTTTATGCTTTCTATAGAGCAGTGATACTCAACCTGGTCTCCCGAGGGACACCTGCAGAACCGCCGTGGATTGTTAAGTCGTCTCGAAAGTTTTGAGACTGTCTGTAGCAATTTCAATAAATTCATTCAGAATTTATTTAAAAAAAAAACAACGAACAAAGCAAACGTAGTGAGCGCTAGATAGAATCACTAGACGCTCCTGTTGGGTCATATTATGGATAAATTCGATACCAAATATAGAATATTCGCTTAAATTTGAACGAATTTCATAGAAATAGCCGCTAGAAAAGTTGACCAGGAACCAGAAAAAATGAGGATATTGCGTTAATCGGGGACCTGAGGATAACATATCAAAAGAAAAACTCTCTGAACCTCGAAAATATACGCTGGTATTGACTGGTACTTGGACTACAAGTGTGCACGTTTGATCTACTGATGTTTAACTGAGCGCAAACAATTGTTGAAAAACAATAACTCAAACATCAGTTGAAAGTCTACTATTGTACATGTCAATGCAAAATGTTAACAATCAAATTTAAGCTTTCTGGCAGGGGAAAACAAATTTCCTACGCATTCTGAGAAACTAGGAGTATCAGGGTTTAAGGAAAACAAGTCGGACGCTAAAACAAAGGCGGCAGAATATAGATACTTAACGTGTTTGGAAATACCGACGGCATGCTGTTGTAAACTATACATAATAATAACATGAGAGTCAAGGAAGATCAAGTCATGTTGAAGGCTATACCACGATTGAGAACAATTTTATTATTATAGATGAAGATAAAAATAACTCTTAAAATTTAGAAACAGGTCTCGGAATTTCCCATCCATTTTTTCCGAAGAACGCTGTGAAGTAGTTTCACATAAATCACAAACTTATAAGAATAATAATATCTTAACATAATAGACGATTAAAAAACAGGTAATACCAAAGGTTAGAGTATATAGGATCGCCAGGTCCCGTAAGGGACAATAGTTTGAATTAATACCGGTAATTGGACGGTAGTAGCACCTGGTGACCGGCAGGCACAACTATCTAGCGAGTGAACGACCGTTCGTAATGGATTTAGAACGGATTATCTTTGTCTTTGAGAAATGTAAAATTGATATTGTTCTTCTCAGGCCTGTGAATATTTCGAATTCAGGAAGCCGTACAAAGTTATGCAGCGTGTTATCATCAGTTATGTTTGTTAGTGGATTGCACTGTAGAATACATAGTAACTGCAAATAAACTTAATGCCGCTTCAACAACTTCATGGAACCACAACCCCAAGAAGAGGCTCCCACAACCACCTAGTCCTACCATGCTCCTACTTCTGACGCTGCTGTTGTGATGGGAGCCTTTCTGTGAGAGCGGACACGTGCTTTCCGAATATTGACCAAGTTCTTTGTTACCAGCGAGCTATGTTGTGTTGTGTTCCTGGTCAAGTAACAACCAATGATCACCCTAGTCCTTGACTGTGGTTCACCTGCATAGCTGAAGATGGCACTATTATAGTTCGATAGTATTCCAATCTATAGTTAATACGTTGAACTCTAATCAGCTGGCGATCCTATATACTCCCTAGTCCTTGGTAATACACGCAATTTGTAGTTGGAAGCCCAAATCGATGCTTAAGTTTTAATATAAATATGATTTAGTTGTTCACTTTTAAAACAGTATACATGGATTATGTTGGCCGGCCTGAGCCATACTTGCCTAAATGACTTAAAATAAATTCAAACGGATAATGTTGGAAATTTCTTGGTATAACTTAGTGTGTTATGTGTAGTTTATTTATGAATGGGCTGTTCTGAATTTTGAGTTGGCAATTTATCGATATAACTTTGTGTTTTATCTCTAATTTACTTATGAATAGGGTGTTATTTTGTGTTGGCCTTTCCTTGATATAACTCAATGTATTGTATGTAAATACTTACTGAATAGGCTGTTCTGAATTTTCATAAGCTCGACGATAAGAGCATTATTTGTGTTGCAGAAAGTGAGAACGGACCATTTGTCGGAAAGCAACGTTTTAAAGGAAGGCCCAAAAAAGTGTTTTAGAGTTTTGCTTTTTATCCTAAGTTTTCTAGTAAAGAAAATATTCCAGAGAACATTCAAGTCAGGTTGTATCGTTTCTAAAATCTGAAGGATTCGTAAATTGGATGCAGTATTGTGTTGAGCAAAGTTGAATCTCGTTTTTCTCAATACCCCTCTTTTTCGTAAATTACAGTCAAATTTGCACAACCCAGTCAAATTTTAAGATATTTTAATAATTTTGGCGGGGAGTTGTTATGAATTAAATTACTAATGCAAGAAAGTTAATAACTCAAATTTGACACATTCCGACAAACGGTTCCTTTTCATTTTCCGCATCACTTTTCTTCTCGTTTGCTAAACTTCGCGAACGTAATGATTTAGTCATACAGGTGGGCAGTAATACACCCATTTAAAGGTAAATACTTAATGTATATACATTACACTTAATGATCTAAATCATAATTGTGATCGAATGTCTCCAGAGGACCCGGAAGCCATACATTTAAAGAATAATTTAGATATATACCCGCTTGTTCAACTTGACAACAAACCCACTCGTATAACTGAATCAGAAGAATTGCTGCTCGATTGGATCACAACACATAACGTAAATAATGTGCTTAAGCACTATGCATACGAACCAATAGCAAGATCTGATCACTGTTTAACTATTATTCACATAATCAAACCACGCAGAAGCAAATGAGTATATTTATCTTACCGCAAATACTCTTTTTCTGACGAGCGTGAATATTGTTAGACTGTAACATCATTTAACTAGGATCCACTTAAATCATATGAATCAATCGATGAAAAAGTTTTCTTTTACAGAAGTTCCTTATAGACATTTGATAAACGTACCCGATTTCTACTGCCAAAATAACAGCCCGCAAACTACGTTACATTTCAAGCAACATACACTTGTTAATGAAATTAAGAAATAAAGCGCACCGTAAGTATAAATGTAGAAAATTGCAAACACATTGGGATGAGTATAAACACCTCCGACACCTTACTACAATCTCAATGACAAGAGAAGGTAGCTTACTTCTCCCATCACATTAATAGCAGCAGTAGTCCAAAGGCTATGTTGAACAAAATCCGTATGTTAGGGGTGGACAAAGCAAACCCTTCGCACTGTTTTCCTAGCAACGTAAATGATCCAAAAATAATAAACATTTTTTTGTAGATATAACTTCCTAAAAAATTACTGACGAGTCAGCGATATCTAGAAACATGGGTTACTTCAATACGATGAAATTTAACCATCCGTCAGAGCCATTTACACTACGTCAAGTGAAGGAGATCCAAGTGGAGAGAGCAGCAAAAAAGAATTAAGACGAATGCCAGAGCTCTTGACGGTATTACAAGCAATATGTTGAATTTTGCACTCTCATTCATTCTATGACGAATTAGCTCACATTATAAATTTTTATTTTAATAGCGGTTGTTTTCCCAGCCATTGGAAAGAAGCGAAAGTTGCCCCACATCCGAAGAAACCAAAAGTGGAATGAAACTCTAAATGGCACTAAGTTATATTACCTATCTTGTCGAAAGTGATTGAAAAAAAAATGTATATCAGCAAATGTATAAATATGTAACTAAACTCAATCTACTACCTGTTAGGAACTGCGGTTTTCGCAGACACCATAACATTACTAGTGTATTATTACAAGTTACAGATGAACTGTTACTGGCAAATAACTCATCTTATGTTACTGTACTAGTTCTGCGTGAACTCACGAACGGATCTGATTTAGTGCAACACGGTTTAATTATAGCCAAAGTTAATTATTACAATGTAGCAAAGTATACTCTCTCGTGCTTCCGATCCTATCTCTATAACAGAGAACAAAGGGTTATGATTCAAAATTCCGTACTGGTATTATTTGAACCAGGTAAAATTAATAACGGTGTACCATAAGGCTTTATATTAGGTCCTTTACTATTTTCAATATACTCTTCTGACCTACCTCTTACACTGAAACATGCTCAAGTCTATCTTTATGGTGATGATGATCAATTATTTATCTCGCCTTCACCCAGTCTATTAAATAGAAAAGTGACACTTCTTAATAAAAATCTGAAAGCTATCAATGATTGGTGCGTCGGTAATGGGTTATTAACTAACCCACAAAAATGTACATTCACGATCATAGGAACAAAAAAAATCTGAATAACGTGAATACAATGAACGTAAATATTCCACACTCCAAGGTGGTCAGAAATTTAAGAGTTCAAATTGATGAAAATTTTACCTGGAGCTCTCAATTGTCCACCCAGTGTACGAAAGTTCTGTCAACCCTGCGGTATGTTTACCAACTACGCGAATGCTTCACGATGTCTTCTGGGTAATCTAATCCTATCTCTTTTCGATTACTGTGATGTAGTCTGCGTACCTGGCTTAACCTGGAGTAAAGCAATATCTATACACAAAATACAAAATGCCTGCGTAAGATTCAGCCTTGGATTTCATAGATCGGAACATGTACTACCAAACTTTAATAATTAAAATATGCTATGTCAAGGAGGCGTAATGACTATTGTTGTTTAATATTTAAACTTTTAAACATAAAACACCCATCTACCTAGCAAATAAACTTAACTCTCGAAGAACTGTTCATCACTGCTCAACACGTAATAGTAATGCCTTTAATGCCCCCGTTTCAGACTCTGCAAAAGAGTTGGTTCATTTTGTGTTTCAGCAGCAAAAACATGGAGCTCTGCCAAGCCATATTAAACATTCTACCACTTCCAGTGTGTTCAGAAATATGGTCAAATATTTCCTCCATCGGAGGCAATTACTAAGTTCGTACTATTATATATTTGTAACGTTTTTCGCCTCATTGATGTGTAACTGTTGACAGCTATAAAAATATTGCGTTTTGGATGTCTGTATATGTGCTCATGTGTGTGTGTGTGTGTTTGTTAGAGATTGAGGGAGGGAGACAGAGAGAGTGAGTGAGTGAGAGTGCATTTAGTATATAGCTTTATTATTATTACTATTATTAACATTATCGTGCATTATTCTTGTTTATTGTATTGTAAATCGGATACATTACTAACATTGTATATTTCGTGTAATTTTATTATTGTGGTAACCTTAGTGCACTATTTGTAATGTGCACTATTATTTCTTTTTCGTATTGTAATATTCTAACTATAATCTTATTTTGACAAGGGTTAGGTGGCAGAGCAGGCATTGGCTGAACCTCACCGGCTTCAGTAAGGACCATTTCAATTCGATTTAATTCAATTTCAACAGCTGATGAATTATTTCCTATGCCACAATCGTATACGTTGTGAACAGTCCTTGATTGTTGAGAGGATTTTTTTCAGAAATTGATTATTCAGCTGAGAAAATAGGAAAGAAAGCATTCGCTTGTTTCTCTTACTAAGACGCATTCAACTACTGTAGAACAAATCTCCCCGTATGTGCTTATGCAGACGTTGTTGAAGTGTCTACATCGCAATTGTTTCCCATAATTCTTCACACGTTTATGTAT
>JAGDQP010057390.1:194-12754 GCA_022664845.1 Lepisma saccharinum | reverse complement strand
GTAGAGGGTAGAAAATAACAAACGAAATAAAAGTAAATAAGCAAACAGACAAAACGAACGCGATATTCATTACTAGATTTGATGAGCAAGTGTCTTGTAATGAAATCACTGAACATATTATATTAAAAATATTAAAATTAACCCAAAGAAATGTGTTATAACGTTAAGACGAGGTACCTGAGGTATTAATTCTTTGATGTCTTGGTAAGCATAACCGATTATGATCGCATTGCAATCATTGAATTTTGGCAAGAAGGTGTTTTATACACTATCTAGGAAAACTGAGAAGTGAAAATAGTAAATTATGCTGATGTTATGGATGGAATGTAACTAAGAAGGAAAATATTGACACAAGGGAACAAAATAAATTGAACCAAACTGGACGATAACAATACCATTTTCTGATAATATTTATTCTGATAACGTTTATTATCATAAGTTGAAAGGGTTACACACGAAGATAACTGATTTTGTAACTGAAATAAGTTTGCAACATTACGATATTATTGCTATAACTTATTGTGGTTTAAACATGACAGGGAATATTTTGGTCAATTTGTAAACTACTATGATATATTGAGAGCTGATAGAGAACTAAGTAATTGTCCTAAAGTAAAGCTGGTAGATGTGTAGGCGAGAGTAGTACACAGTGAGATTTTTCCTTCAACGTTTATTAGGCTCCGTGTGAAAACTGTCTGAAACAAAATATCCCAGATTTAGATAGATATCTCAGTTACAAATTCAGGTGTCTTTGTAATTCAAATCTTTGATGGTATTTTTTTTTCTAATGACCCCGAAATGACCTGTCTGTCACTGTCTCACTGTGTACTATGTATAGTACAAAGTGAGATATCCCTAGTATCGCACGATTCAATGTACCGAAACTACTTGGAACTAACTATAACAAGAAAGAAACTAATCTAATATAATAGAAACCAAAGGAATTGCCATCAAGTAAATTTACCGAGCAGTCGTAGCTCAGTAGTAGAGGGTTGGTGTAGCATTAGCAGGTCATGGGTTCGATCTCAGTGACCGATCATCCTGACTGAGATTTTCCAGGGGTTTTCCTCAGTCACACCAGACAAATATCGGGATGGCACTTTCAACATAGGTCCTAGCTAACACCTTCCCGAATTCTTTCCCCTCCCCCTATCCCGGCCTCAGCCTTGGATGCCTAAAGGCCATAAAAATAAAAATTCAAAATCAAGTAAATTTCTACGACATAAATGTATCTTTTTGACCCTTTAAGGTAAGTTCATGTTACCAAGAGAAACTTTATGTATTCTACCAATCGTTTAGTTTTTTCTTTGAAGAGGTTTAGGAAAAACGGGCAGCAATATCAGATGAACCAACTACCGGTTTATCTGGAACATTCGGTCTTACTTTATCATCGTCTCACTGTGTACCACTAGTTTGTATCTCATTATGTACCATGGATAAGGTTCTACAAAAATGGCGGTTTCAGTCACAAGGCACAACCGTAATCTCTCAATAAATTTGTCTTTAATAGAAAATATACTCATTTTGAAGGTGGCATGCATGATGATAGATTAGACAAAATAGCGTTCAGAGAATCCAAAAAAAAAGTCAGCAATAACTTTCACACTGGAAAAACTAAAAATTACCTGCAACTTCAGACACTGACGTACTATCACCTTCCCAATTCATCAACATAATGACGTCAAATGGACTTCCCTCCTGGCCTGACATCTAGTGTTAGAAACTGAAAGCAGCGTAGAAAATCGCTATGTTTCACTGTGTACCACGTCTCACTGTGTCCTACTCTCACTGTGTCTAGGAAAGACTTCAATTTTCAGTTTATGAATACACAATTCTAAGATATCCATTTGGTCATTGGATATGCTAACATACAATCTTTACCACCTACAATCTTGGTCGTGCATTATTTACCCCCTGCTACTAATCATACATCATTTCAAAAATATTGAAGAGTCTCCCAGTGGCAACAGTTGCACATAAAACATTTTAGGCCATTTTGATAAATATGAAAATTAGGACTTTAGAACACAGCGTGACAGCAAACTACGTAAGAGCCGATATAGGGACAGCAGTAATCTCTGTTACAAAAAGTGATATAATTGGGCTGTAAATATTTAATATAAGCTCATGTTTGTACAAGAATGTATATTAAGATACTTGTAATATTTGATGTTATGTAACAACTATTTAAGAAATGAACTGTTGTCTTGACTTCTCGGTAAGATGGATGGCGGAGCATATTCTAGAAATATCCTGAAGAACACATCTTGTTTTCGGGTTCTTTTCCACCCGGAATCAAGAGTATGTCTATCTTGAAATTTCGTGGGGTGCTTTTACTAATTATATGTTGTTAAAAAGGCTTCACTAGTTTGGAAAAGCAGCACAGTTACTAAAGTCTTGTCACATCAATAGAGCTGTCAAGTTCTAATTATACTCAACATATACATCGAATCAAGTTGTTAGTGAGAATAGTTGAGGCTTTTCCGATTCGATCCAATATCATCATCATCGAAGGCGGGTCTTAGCGGTGAGTGTAACGATAACAACGTATCTTAAGCAGGAAAACCAATAATTGTTGCCAATCAGAAACCGCCTTGGATTCGATTTCATTTTCCTTGCTCAAACTAGTTCTACTATTTTGATCCCAGGATAAAGAAACTTGTTTCGACTACAGAAACGCCCATGGCGAAATGCCGGACATTCTAAATTATAGTACACTTTCTTCTCTTTCCACCTCTTACATTTCATGGAACGCCATAATAACCATTGCTAATCAACAGTATGCAAATAGATTGAATATTTCGTGTAGAAAACACATACACATAAAACAATGAACCCTTCGTACTAATAATAATAGGTAGTTACGTAGATCTAGATGACTTCATGTATTATCTTCTTATCTCTTAAAGCATTGCTCACAAACGAACGTACTGGTAGGGGAGAAAAGAATTATTTATTTTTTCCTCTATAAAAGTATGTGCCTATGCTAATTTTTCCACTCCAGCGCAATTACTTTGAGAGATATCGATGTTATAAAAGTCAAATTGTACCTGTGGAAAGTGTGGAAATATGCTTATGTTCTTAAATTGGTGAAAGAAATGAAAAGCAAATACACAGTAATGGGTACTGGGTGGAAAGCACTATCTATTGGAGAGTATGTCCTTCATGGCCGCCATCTCGAAGTCTGCCATATTTAATCTTGATTGATTTTTTAAATGGGAAGGGGGTCTTGTAATATGTCATTTTGGGCTACAATTACATGAGAAATGCGCTTGTGAAGTCAGTTTTACCGTAAATATTATGGTGAGAAATAGGTGTATATGCCACTTCGATGCAGTTAATGATTCAATAGCCTGAAAACAATAACTTCATTTAGAAATAACGGAAGAAATGATATCAAAATGAATAGGTCTACAAATTCATATCGATAGGGCACTATATCCAGAAACAATTTTGTATCATTTCCTTCGTTATTTCAAAATAAAATTGGTGTTTTCAGGCTATTACGTCATTACGTGCATAGAAGTGACATATACCCTAACCTTTTACAATAATATATTTACGACAAAACCGACTTCACAAACGCATTTCTTCTAAAATGCTAGACCAGAATGACATATTACACGACCACCTGACCACCTTCCCATTAAAAAAATCAATTAAGATTAAATATGGCGAATTTAAAAATGGCGGCCATGAAGAACATACTTTCCAACAGGAAGTGTCTTCTACTCTGTCCTCATTGGTGTTCATTTGCCTTCTATTTCATTCACCAATTTAAGAACATAAACAATATTTCCACACTTTTGACCACTTTACACAGACAGACTGACTATTATATCATCGATATATCCCGAAGTAATTGCGCTCGAGTGATCAAAATTAGCATGTAAACATAATTTGGTATTCTACTCATGACGGGAGAAAAATATGTAATTCTTTTCTGCCCCATCAGTATCCTTGTCAGTGTCAGCGGAAATTTTCTTAAATTCACAGGAAATAGTTTAACCTGGAATCACTGGTGCACTAGTCTAGGTCTGATCTCTCTTTCCTTAGGTTTAAGCCTCTCTTTCCTTATTTTGCCTCCTTTAGCTAACTTGTCAGTGCATAGGAAAAGTCAACGAGCGTATTATGGTGTCTCTTGTACACGCTTGAATACAATAGCAGGACCTTTTGTCTCTCTTACCTGCAGAATTTGTCCTTCTTTCACAAGTAAATCCAGTATTCTTTTTCTTGTCTCCATAACAGCTCGATAGAATAATATAATTTTCCATTACCTTAAATTAGTGCGATATATTCATCGGCCTTGACTAGAAACGTAAAATTGCGTTCGAGTCAAGGCCATTGAAGACATGAATTCATCACATAATGTGGATATCTGCAACTAAGCAAAATATAGAATAGTTTAGTGTGTAAGATACGTGCAACATTCCCTCCAACGTTGCCAGCTCGAACGTAGATCAAGAATATGTGTTTATTCATTTCATTTTTCGTACACGTTAACTTAGAGAGGGTACTTTTTCAATAGATACAATGCGAAATAAAAGAAGGGTACCCGATGAAGGGCATACGATGGAATCATACATCAAATCAGTGGAATAAACATGTTCCTCAGCCTCCAATTTATAAGAAAGGTAACTCTATACTAGATTAATTAGAGAAATACGATTAAATATGCGACATTAACAACTGAAACGAGTGTAATAGAAAAATAAGATTACAAGCCTATCTAAGCGGTTATCTATTGGATCTACTTTTGTCCTTTAAAAAAAAATCAAAATTGGACAGCAATAACTTATAGATATTTACACAACTCTTCGATGAATTGCGTCCATTTTGTCGCATTTCAGAATAGGTGCAAAAGCTAAACACCTGTTCGGAAGTCCCAAACAAAACGCCACACAATAGTTCGGATATTTAATCTGGCAGGACAAAATTTATTTTTTGTTTCCTGCAGTTAAAATATCGAAAAGCTACCTAATATCGGTATAGTTTCGAGTGGAAATTATTATCTTCGAAGTTTCTGATCCAGGGATGTACCTAGAAAAGGTTGTCCGGGAGTCCATACCCCTCCCATGAATTCAGATGTGTTTTAAAACTACCATCATTTTGGCAAATCATCCTTCCTTCGGGTCCGTAGAAATTACTGGTATGTACATCAATTCAGGCATTGTATCGACTCTAGAAATTTTAAGGAAATATTAATTCCATACAATTCTTATAGTGCTTGTTCCGGGTACTCTTGAGCTTCCTCGACATAATTCCAACTGCAAACGTGGCTTCTTGTATCAAGTTGTATCATTGATAAATATCTTATGCATCCTATGTTGAATATAATGGAATGTATATTATTTTATTCACCTATAATTCCGAGTCTTTAAAACGTGGGAACACTACTTTGCAGTCAAATATTCTTGAAGGGCATTACCCTTACTCTTATCTTTTACAGAAAATTTTCTTAAGGAATTACTAATTTTAGTACAATAATTAATTATCATCGAGTAATTTTCGATGGTAAAACAATAATAAAAAGATACAAAGAGTTCAGTATTTGTTTTTTTATTTATAGTAAGAAACATACAACATAACTCGCAAAAATTATGTTAGAATATCATGACACTAATATTTGCTGCAAAGGAAAACGTGGAAGCTAAAAATAGTAGCTTTAGGAAACTAAGTGTCTATTTTTGTTTACCAAAGTACACTTTACTAAACACATGTATACAAAAAACTAGTAAAATGAAGAAAAATTGTAGTACAACAAACCATAACAAATTAAAGCATTTGTTCAATTTATTCTTTTACTTAGTTTAATTATAGCTTATCAACTTTTGGAAGATTTAGCACCACATATAATATACATTTTATAAAACTGCATGGCTGTTTTAAAACCCTCCCTCATGTATAGAGTTTTTCTTTTCAATAGAAAATCTAGCAAGCACACAAGTACATAATACTGTCGTTTGAATCATCTATTGAGAATATCTTACGAAATTTCTGTTTAAGAATATATGTTATAATATACATATTTTGTACTATTTGTAAGTTGAACAAGTTTTCGAGTACATAATATTAGACTTATTATAATGAATAGGAAAAATCAAATGAAGGTACACATTTAAATTGTATCTGCTGTACATAATTTTCATACTTTGCTGTGCGAGAGTATGAAAATACTTTGGATATTACTATCAGCTTTATAACTTTTTTAACAGTTTCTATATATTCACAGTATATTTGTATATACACACATTATTTTAATAAGCTCCAGAAGTAAGGTAAAAGCGTGTGAGATAATCTGAATTAATAAACAACAACGTGATGGAAGGATTTGGTGACATGACAGCAAAGTTTTGCCGAGAGTAAATTGTATAAAATTTCACTTCCATGTTATTTGTATTCTAAAGCAAAATTTAGAATTTACTTCTGACTGTAGAAATTCAACAGGACAAAATAAATATAATAAAATATTTGATTTGCTTCATACGTATTATTAATCCTCAACAACTATGTGCGTTTAGCATATTTAATACTACAGGTATTGGTTACTGTCTTGATAATAAGAACATACAATGGCTTGTTATAATTCAAATGAATTATTATGTCTATACTAGATTAGGTGTTGTTTATTTTTCTCGACACTTGAACAGAACAGCTCCACTTGAGTTCATGTATCTTATTCTAATAGTATCATGCGAACTGTGAAGAATGTTTTGAATCATTTTTAATAATGAGTGTTAGCGTTTGTTAAAATGGAATAGATAAATTAAATATATGTAATTTTACTTAATTATGTATATTTCCATTAAATTGAACTTGTTATTATAAATAATTTACTTATTTGGTTCACCATGATATAAGAAAATTGTACAAGAATTTTAAAGTACAAAATGATCTTGATACGCGATTTTTATGTGTCCTTTCATAAATTGTTTAGGACGTTTGAAGTTGATGATTATTCGTTTTCAGATTTTTGTTACTGTATTAATATTTTATAAGAGAAAAATATTTTTCTTTCAGCAAACAACAAAATAGCAACAGTATTAAAGATTCAATATAAACAAATTTATAAGTGGTATTTATCAACAGGCTAAAAAAAAATTTCATTTAGAAAGATAAAAAATAGAAGATAGTAATATTGTTTCTAAGTTACTGACAATGGCGGCCTAGATATTCACCGTTACATTTTTCTCCCTAATTTCTCTATCATTTTTTCGAATATGACTATACCGACGGTGTTCTTTCTCCACGTTACCTGTTCTGTACCCGTACATACCGACAGAACAGCCCTCTAAGAACAGTCAACTTAGGACAAAAGAAAATCTAATTGCTAATTTTTTGCCTTTGAAGTAATGCTCACAATATTGAGAGAAGAATTAGTGAGAAAAGTTAAAAAAAAAACAACAACTAAGTACTCATAACGAAGAAATGCGAACATGTTAAAAATTGTTAAACGTATAGGTAGTATTACAGTTATATTTCCTATGTAATTATGTTAACGATAATTAAACATTATTTTCGACTTTTCCCATGTTATTCGTATATACTGAATGCACACTTCTATATAAGAAATCGTATTAGAAATAGAAACATCTTCAAAGTATTAACAGATAGCAGAAAGACAAAATGAAATTATTTCCATTTCGTAAGTTTAAGAAGTGTTTTTTTAAAAACTCATATCTAACAAATATGAATTTTATTAAATTGTAAGTATACATATTTATTTATTTAATTAATTTAAGATAATTTTAGCTTTTGTTTTAACATAGATAGAACTATTCTGAAGTAATTTATTTTTTAACTTCACTCTGTCCATATTTGTGTAAAGTACAACAGAGTTTAGCGTAAGCTTTCACAATAGATGATTCTGTGAACGAAACTCATGACGCTTAGCAGTTTTATTCTCTAGAAATCCTTTTTTGGTAGTGATGTTGCAACACTCAAAAATCCTATAATATTTTGAATTTAATTTATGTCATTTTTTATTGCTGCTCCTCTGCCAGCAACACACGAACTAAACATCATCTTCCTCTCCACTAAACCTTACGCCATGGTTTCTCGTTTCTTCAAGTTCACAAAAACAGTGATTTTGTTTCTTTCAACAACATGTAATCTGTCTCTAAACCTCAATCCATTTCATATATATTCGATAACATAACTTTATATTATAGGTATATATAACGTATATCTAACATTCTTCTTTAGAATATAGTAAGTAATTACTTGCTCGGTTCTGAAACCATAATTAAATAAACTTTTGTGCACTTCGTTATATATATATATATACTAACACAAAGGAAAACCGGAAGGGAAATTTAAGGTAAATGTACGATAAGAAGGAAGGAATTTACTTACAGCTTATTTATTCCATATGAGAACACACACACACAGTAATTTACAGAGACTTCTTCGATATTTCCATCATTTTCTTGGAAATTTAATCATGTAAAGAGAGGGAAACGACCTGCACGTGTACAATGAATAAATGACTAAAAATCCAGTGGCGCCACATTTGGAACAATTGACTGCGGAGTAGAGTGTAAGTTCCAGGAGCTTTGGCAGAATTTAAAATTGTATAGCGTAGAAGTTTAAGAGCGGATTGTAAAAGGAATTGTGTTGAAAATTTTGAGCAAACGGGAGACTTAGAATTATTGAAGGCTAAGGCCAGGCCATGTGTCATTCTCGCGCTCAAGCCATGAATCCCATAGATGGTGTGTTGGGATGGTGGTCGTAGGGAGAAAACATGTATTATGGCAACAAGGAAAGAGATAAAGGTTGGTTTGTGACACTGGTGTTGTAAGGAGACTGGGGCATCCGGTTTGTTAATAGTTCAAAAGTTGGGATGATTAGTAACACAAATGTTAATACACACACCTGTTTTCCCCATTTAAAAGGCATCACAGAATTTGCAGGGTAGGATGTATACTACATTAGAGGTGTGGCATATACCCTATGATTTAGGGTGTACCGACCACTAGCAGTATTGATAGTGACTGTGGAAGAAGTGATGAAAATGGAGCAAGTCCTATGTTTGGTTCTCTTGCATATGTGAGCGCCTTTCTGGGATGGTGGTGAAGAAGGATTCGTACACACTAGGATATTTCAACTAATCTAGGTTTGGTGGGAATGCTAATCTTGTGTCTGGGTCAGATTGTAGAATGTGTAAATGAGAATGTAAGATTTGTTTAATCTTGGATAATTTCGGATGGAACTGGGTGATTAGAGCCGGTAGTTTGTGATTGGTGTTGGATTCTTCAGTAGGTTGAATGTGTGAGAATGCACGCTCTTGCACAACACGAACATCGATGACAATTTCCGTGTAGCTATAATACATACCCTATCCCCCATCACATGCACATCCACACGTCGTCTCTGGGAAGAAGCTTTCATTCATGACTTGAATGCTAAACTGAAACCTGGTCTAAGCCTGCAGTAACATTTTTCCTTTCTTCTATCCACGTCTACACCCATATGCCCCTTCCCATTCAATCTTTTTTTGTTTTCTATACTGATTAGAAATTTTATTGATTGACTAAGCAATCTACTCCTTTTCCATTGCGTCTCCTACTATACTATATCCTAGTTTTTTTCACGGGGGAAGTACGTTTTCTGTACTAAATCCCACTTTTTCGGGGTACGTTCTCTATACTGTATCTCACTTTATCTAAATGTGATTTCTAGACTGTATTTTTTATTGTATCCAGTTCAATTTTCAACACAAAATACCATTTCCATAACTCGTTTTCCATCAGTCCTTGCGCACGCGCAGAACGTCTTCAATTACTTTGATGTGGTCGTCCGCCATCTTTTTCCATTCATTTAAACTGTGAACGAATATGTGTTAAGTGAACTTCTTTATTTTCTACTACTGTTGACGGATGAAGCCGAAAACTATAAGTGATTTTATAGTTTGTATTTGTGATTGTGTACGTGATTTTCGTCAAGACATTACGTAAGTAAAATTCTTTCCTTTCTATTAAAATTTTACCTGTTATATTGCCTGTCCGGCCTTCTTCTATATGTATTTTATATACATATATATAACTTATAGCAAACGACTCCCACTTAAACAAGGGAAAACTCAAGCCACTGAATTTACAATATTAGCAGGTTGAATAACAACTTGTATAAACAAAAACGCATATCCGCAACCACTTATATATATATATATGACACTCATATTTGTTTTTCATTTTAATTAATAATTCATTCCTGATTGTTAGAATATAGTTAAGGTTATATGTTTTTTTTTATAAAAAAAAAGTATTGAGACTAGTCTGTTAGTACTTACACGAGCAGATATTGCTGTAGCCATATACAGTATTTCTAGTTCTTTTCTCGCGGATGATTGAGCAATATGTGAATTATTCACGGGAAAACTGTGTTTTTCATTTTATATTTACTTAGGGGCTGTATGGGAAGTCCATCGCTCTTAGTATCTATATACACGTTATTTATTTCTTTGCGTGTTGGTGAGAAACTTTATAGAACGTCTAACAATTATTGCCCCAGGAATTTGAGTTCTTTTAGGTTTGTTTTAACACAACGATAATAAAATTTGTGAGTTTTGTTTAACATGTATAGAGACACATATTCCCATACAACCTCTTCAATCACAAAAAAAGTAGACGCATTCTTATGTACAGCGCCAAAGTATCTACGAAGATTTGTCTAACATTTGTTTCTTTCAATCCACTACGAGTTACTTTGTTTTTAGTTACAATAAAGTATTTTCTGTTATTTTTACTTGCGTCGTTTATTACTCAATTAACAGCTAATGTTCATCACCATAAAAAGTTGATCTAACTTAAACTGACCTGTTCAAATAACAGTCAGTACTTACTACTATGTACATTAGTATAATTGTTTTTTTTTTTTGTTTTATTTTTTCTTTTCTAAATAGCTCCAGCTTTTGTTGTATCAATAACAGTGCTGCGAAAAACATGTGGTTAATTTTCGTTAAAAATACAGATCTTATCATTAAATAGTTTATGCCACAAATACTATTTTCTTGAAAATAACACCTGGATATTTTTTATATTAAATTTATATATTTTTATATATATATGTATTGCCTAAAGGCCTTAAAAATTAAATTCAAACTATATATATGTGAGCCATTAGGAATATTTATATAATAAACTAACGTCTAAATGTTTGTTTTTAACACAGCACTGTTTTGTAACACGTATAACACTTTTCACTTATGTAAAGAATATTGAAACTTAATACTTAGTTATCATCACACTTGTCTCTTTTAGGACTTTCTTTTAAATTCTATTAGAAAGGAAGGAAATTCATGTTTACTAACATTCCAAACTACAATTGTCAGCAATCACATTTTACAATTATGAATTAAAGGTAATTGAAGATAAATGAAAGGGTAGAGTATACGATACGCAAAATTACTTTGAAAGGTAAAATTCAGGACTGTTTAAAATTGATCTATTTAGTTTTAATTTAACAACGAATATCACTCATTGAAAGATGTCTTATTTAAAGAGGAACATTATCTGTATGAATTTAGAGCGAATAATATAACAATGTAACATAAAAATTTAGATTACATTTCTCAATCTCTTTCATTTTTTAACTTTTTTATTCATAATAGAACAAAGAAAATGGAAAGTTGTTATATTTCTGCAACTATTTTGAAATAATTTCTGGGCGTGATACTTTGCATGAGAAAAGGACACTTGTATTGACATACATGCGAGTAGAGTATAATGGTAGGCGTATATATTAACTACAAAAGTCGTTGCGTCCTAATGTATGTATATAAAGGACAGGCGCGGTGGTGGTGGGGAGTGGGTAGGGTTGGTGGGGCAACGAGGGGAATATTGGGAAAGGAAAAGGTTTTATATCTTCTAAAAAGAAGGCTAGGGATTACTCTTCTTATCTCTCTACTGTGCTTATCTAATTGGCATCCATTAAATCGGAAAGTGAGGTGTAAAGAGGGTTTAGGGAATTTGAAGGCAGAAAGGATGTAGGGGGAATGCTGGTACTAGAAGCCTTGTACTACTAGAGGATAATCAAATGCTGGAGAATTACTTGTTTGTATAAATTGTGTAAATACAACCACGTTTATCCGAACTTCTCTGTTTTCTTTCCCATTTTGTTGCCAATACACACACGCACACCCGCATACATAAAGACACTCTACCCACAACACTTTTGTTTCACCATATCTATACAAGAATAAAACAAAGAATTATAGTACTTACTGTACTGTTATATATGGTTTATATTCCTTATATAAAGAGATTTGTTTAAGTATGTACACAGTGTATCTTTTAGCGCTGTAATTTTTATATATAATTTTTTATTTTCTTAACGGAGACTGTATGCTTCATTTCCTTTGGCATGAGATAGGAGAAGGAGTATATGACCATTGATTTTTTAAAACAATAATAACTGTTTATGTTTCAACCAATATAACACCATGTAACTTCCAACTTTAACGTTCGTATTGTTATATATATCAATCTTCTGTATCACATTCACACATATGGGAAAAATTTCCAACCATACAAATATACAATATATGAGTGTACATTTAG